>NDXB01011882.1:41982-54898 GCA_002631895.1 Agapornis roseicollis
CCCCCCCCCCTCCCCTTAAAAAAGTAACTGTAAATCTGTTTTCTCCTGCCCAAGTTGTCCTTTATGAGACATGTGAGGAAGAGCAGTGTGGATTGTCATGAGTGGAGCAATCATCATCACATTAGAAACAAAAGAATCAGAGAGAACAAAGCTTTTTTTATTTTTAAAGATTCTAAATCACACACCAAACATTTGTTCTGCTCCAGCTCTTTGTGAACTAATTGGCTCTCCTGGAGGGACAGGTAATTGTACTTGACTACACAAGCTGTCCTGAAGCTCCCTTGGAAAGCTCCAGTAAGCTTCCAGTGTTAGCAGCCATCAAGGATTTCACAGGTCAGGCATTGGATCAATACAGCTAAAAGCAGCAGGGACTGTAATGTCGACAGCAGGTTTCAGAAAGCGCTGCAAGTGCCAGTTTGTTCCCCTTCATGCAGAAGCTCAAGACAGCTTAATTAACCCTTGGAAAATACAATTTATCCAGAGGCTCTGCAGGTCTGTACGAGGCCTTATTGGTGAACTGATAGCAGAGATACTGTAGCTGGCAGCTCTGAATTCCCATTTCCCCCTTTAATGCTGCTTGGGTTAGGATGCAAACAACACACGATTTTAGGTGGATGTGTTCGCCTTGTCCTGAGATCATGCTACAGGAGGCCACAGAGGTGGCTGGTTTGTTAGAACTCACTGTGATTCCAGCAGGAGCCTGGCCCAGCAGGGGCATTGATCACTCACTTCTTGGGTTGCGTATGTGTGTGTGTGTGTGTGTATGCATGTGTGAGAGAGAAAAAGAGAGGGGGACACAGTCATCTCCCACAGGTCTAAGTGCTTCTTTGCCCTCCTGTAAAGATGTTTGCTTGTTAGTTGTCTATTTTTACTGTCTTTTAATACCACATGGCCATGAAAAGTACAGACAAGGTAATTTTCCACATCCCAAACCACCTACATTTTAGGAGACAAAGAATTTGCCGGGGGGTGACAGACCAGGAAGAAGTTAGCTTGTCGGATGTGAGATTCAAATTTGTGTCTCCAGTGTCGGGCCAAGAGGCCAAAGGGTTTTTCCTTCCACAGCTCTTTTCAAGCTAAGGAAATCTTCTAAGATGACATGCATAGAACAACTAAGAAGGAAAATGACTCAAGTTACTGAGGCTTAGCAATTAAACACAGAAATCTGAATTCAGTTCAATTATTTAAAATATGAACTTCTTACACTGCCACCAGTTACATTGCTAATTTGTGTGTTTTCATTAAATCATGCAAATGTCTCCTGTGCAGTTTGTATTTACTTCCCTTAGTGAATGAAAATGTGCTGCTTTCCTCCCAGAACAGTGCTCTCACTGGAGTAAGCAAAGTGGATACACACCACCTTCTTCGCACTGCTTTGTTACTGTTTCTGATGGTAAGACTCAGCCACTGAGTAGAACAAAGTCGATAAAATCAAGTTACAAAGAACTGTTATATGTGTGCATACGTATCATCATATGAACTCACACATAGATGTGAAGACTTGAGGCATTCACTATGCAACTTTGAATCTATCCTGAATAATCATTTTAGGCATAAGAGTTAGTGATGAAATACAAAAAGGGATGAAAAATAAGAAACCAGGATCCTAAAAGAAGGCAAAAGCAGCCAGACAACACCTGTGAGTCTTGTATGAACACACTCGGAAAACCAGCACACAAAGAGCACTTGATAGAATTATTTAATACATCTATGTCACAATCCCCCTTAGCCAAGCAAGTAGATATTAATTTTTCAGGATAGCTTGTAGGAAACAGTCTGCCAGGGGTAGTGAAAGATGCTGCTTGAAGGTCTGCAAGCAAAGGGTAATGATAGATACTTGACACATTTCAACCTGGTATATTGCTACCTGCTGGGGAGCCAGAAGGTTCTGAGGTAGGCCCATACTCCTTTGACAGTTGTATTAATGACAGGCAAGAAAATAAAACAGGGCTTGAATGACAAATGTGGAAGTGAGAAAGGGCTGGACTGTTCCCAGCATCGGTGTGCAAATACAGAAGATGCATTGTGGATGAAGAACTTGGACTTACTCCTGTAAAATCTAGTTTCACATGAGCAAAACCATCTTAAACACAAGTACAGAACACTCTCCACGAGGAGAGGCTTTTGCAGATGAATTGGCAACAAAGAAAAAACATAAGTAGCTGACAGAAAAGAAGTTTTATGGCCGCTTGCACCAACTGTAAGTCTGTCTGGATTTGAGAAAACATCCTACTGTTTTAAAGTCTTTACTTACAGTTTGGACTACAACCAGAACATGATTCAAAAGACCACAGAATCCAGCTGGTTATCTAAGATTTGTGAGATCAAGAGGGATAAAAGCAGCATTGCTAAACATGTTGTCCCAGTTCTTAGCAAAGCTCAAAGCTGGACTGAAGAAGACACAAGATATTAGACAGTACTAAGGTAAAGATTTATAATTGTAGCAGGAATGTCAATTAAAAAAGTCAACTTTGACTTCAGAGTACAAATGCATGCCCATGGAAAGATGAGGTACATAGGTATGAAATAAAGAGATGAATTCTCTTTCTACCTCTGCTACTGATCCCCTTGCTGTCTCTGTGTTTCCTGTCACTCTGTCTTTATTAGCACCTTTAGTTTTGGTTCTACTGTTTTGGTTTGGTTTTCATTCTTTGTTTGTGGGGTATTTTTCATATTTACCCTGTAAGGACTTGGTTTGTAGTGGAACCACTTGGTGCTAGCAGAGCACACAGCAACATCTGACTAACTGGGGTGTGTGAGAACAACCACAAAACTTGTAGTTAATGCCAAAATATGTTCTTGTGCTTAACAAATCAAGTATTTGTAACATGCTGCCTTCTTGAGAGGTATGCTTATTGTGGCCAAAAGACAAGGGGTGATGGGCTCAAACTGAAACAGGGGAAGTTCAGGTGAGATATAAGGAAGAAGTTCTTTACTGTGAGGGTGCTGAGGCGCTGGCACAGGGTGCCCAGAGAAGCTGTGGCTGCCCCATCCCTGGCAGTGTTCAAGGCCAGGTTGGACAGAGCCTTGGACGACATGGTTTAGTGTGAGGTGTCCCTGCCTGCAGCATTGGGTTGGAAGTGGATGATCTTAAGGTCCTTTCCAACCCGAACTATTCTATGATTCTATGCTCGTGTCCATGCTGGTTACACTGCTTGCTTTCATCTAACACTGCTTGCAATCAACTTTGAAAAACAAAACCAAACCAAAGCCACCACTCGGTACAAACAGTTCCATCAGGAAAGACAAATAATTTCTGAAGACACACACTGAAGTGCATTTTAGCATTTCATCCCAGAATACAGCAGGTAAAGATCCTTAAGGAGAGCTCTGCTCCGACATATTTTAAGCAGTGTTATTCATTAGAATTGAAGAGCACAAACTCAATCTGTTGGAGCACAAAAATTCCATTTTAATACCATCAACAAAGAGCTTTTACATTCCCACAATACAGTTTAGAAGCAAAACCGTCCTGTTTAATTATGAGGGAGTGCAGGCTCTCCAAGGCTGAGTACCTATTTCTGTTTACAGGTCAACACTAAGTGTTCTAAGATCCACATACTAGCTCAAATTGCCTTGAAATCTGGTGTGCCTCATGGCACACCAAGGAAGGTTACAATCATCAGCTTAGCAGCACATTTGCCTGTGCTTCTCAAGATGCAGCCTGAAAAAAACCTAGCTTTTCCTAAGTGCTAAAATTATGGTAAAATGTTATTGTTATTTTCCTGCATATCCATAGTGGAACAAACCAGAGCTTTACATGATGGTCCAAGTGTTAGCGTTCAACAGTTGGCACCCTGAATAGGTAAGCATTTAAAAGCCTGATCTTAAGAGATTATAGAACATATTAGGATTCTGAAATCAAGAATGGCTTCCACCTTACTGACCAATCTTAAAATGAAGTGGGTGGTACAAGGGGATGTATACTATTAACTCACTCTGTTCGTAGAGGCAGTTTGCATTTAATCCTCAGAAGGAATTGTGAAAGCCAGCTGAGCGGATATTAGGAATGCAAAGACCATTGAAAAAGACATATTTTGTTATTGGGGTCAATACAGTTCAAATATTTCTGACAAAGAAAGCAAGTTACATCTATGGATTCTTACTTTGGAGGACGGGGGAACTAATGAACAGTGAGGAGACCAAGGAAGAGCATTTGAAGGGCAGTGAGGAGCCAGACAGGAAAGTCACCAGACTGTGCAAAGAACTTGAGGGAGGAAGGGGGTGAGTAATTCGCATGCTCTT
Organism: Agapornis roseicollis; assembly: GCA_002631895.1. NCBI lineage: Eukaryota > Metazoa > Chordata > Aves > Psittaciformes > Psittacidae > Agapornis > Agapornis roseicollis. The sequence continues at coordinate 46,228 of NDXB01011882.1, forward strand.
TTTCACCTACCTTATGTGTGTTTCAGGAGGTTCAGAGGCTCCTGAACAGTTGTATCAGGTCCTGGGAAACCCTGTTCCTCTGGGAAGAAAGGATGGGTGTCCAGAAACGTGTCCTGTCCACATGCAAGAAACGGAAAACCAGGACACTAAAAATAAGCTACCTGCCACCTCTCTGTAGGGATGGGATGAGGGAACGGGCCAGCCCGCACTGGTCACTTGGACAAAGGCCCATGTAACAAGGCCACAGAAGTTGGGGAAAAAGAAGTCATCAGCATGCAAAGAAAAGGAATGTTATCACCTTATTTCTGGCTTAATGAGACAGAAGAAAGCACCTGGAAATGGTGACCAGTGAGGCTCTGTGTTTAGGAAAATTATAGAAGACAGACCCAGTCATTAGTTTTGTGCTACGTATTTAAAATTCCTGTAGCCATCCTATAATTAAAAAAAAGCCCAAATGTTGGGCAATGTGTCATAGTTGTGATTTCTCTGTTAGTAAGCAGGAATTTCTGATTACATAAAGCATCTGCTTGCTGATGGTGTTGTGAGGAAAATATGGCATGAGCTGATGACCATACGCTTACTGATTTCCCTGCAATGATTTGTTGAGGGGCTGCCTCAGCTAAGGGCATGTGGTGTCAGCCTTATAAGGAGAAACTGAAGTTGAGCTTTAATGCTGTTTAAGCTCAAGAAGTCAAACTCATGCATGTCCCTACGTATATAAAGCTACATGCTTCAATCACACTTCCAACTATTTGTTTTGACTGAGAGCTTTGATTGTGACAGTCTGAAAGGGTCCTGTATAGTCCAGTACCACTGGCTCCTCCTTTTCCACTTTAACATGCCTATACATTTTTGGCATGTTAAATTTGGGGGTTAATGTTGCCACAAAAAAAAAGGGCAGAATTTGTATAATCTGCGGAGTGGGACCTCTGTGTATGTGCTATGGTTGTGGATTAATCAGTAAGGTGCTCTGAATAGGAAATCACTCAATAAAATGTGGTTCAAAACATCCCAAAACTGCTATTGTAGTTAGGCTGAATTGGCTTAGAAGATCCAGGTGAAAAAGAGTACTTGACGAGAAAATACCACAACAATAAATTTCCAAGAGGAAATTTGGGTAGCACCAGAAATGGGTCACTTGAGGTTGTGCTGGTATAAAATGTAGTCTAAAGCTCTTGACAGTGGCATCACTTCTTGCAAGTATGACTTTTTCGGTCATTGCTTTAGAGAACAGGCAGATCTTGAAAACCAGTATCTAACCTCTTGGATTGAATCTAATCAGAATCCCAGAATGGTTTGTGTTGGAAGGGACCTTAAGGCTCCTCCAGCTCCAACCCCTGCTCCCATGGGCACGGACCCCTTCCACTGGAGCAGCTTGCTCCAAGCCCCTGTGTCCAACCTGGCCTTGAGCACTGCCAGGGATGGGGCAGCCACAGCTTCTCTGGGCCATCACCCTGTGCCAGCGCCTCAGCACCCTCCCAGGGAACAGCTTCTGCCTCAGAGCTCAGCTCAGTCTGCCCTGTTCTGGCAGGTTCAAGCCATTCTGCTTGTCCTTGATTTTTAGTATTTCATCATATATTTTCCAAACGCATCACACAAAAATAAAGCAAAATATAAGCTTATAAAGCCATAACTTAATTCTTCGTCAGTTTTGTCTTTCTTAAGTTCACTTCTAAACTTTCATCCACATAAGGCCAAATGATTCTGGAAAGCTAAAAGGCACCAGGTAAAGCTTGTAAAGCTTACAAAAACTGCTCTATGAAGGAAAGATAGAACAGCATCAACAAGACGTAGGAGGAGCCTTTTGTAAGGCTGCAGCACAAGAAACTTTTTGTTAGATCTCCTGTAAGAATGCCACAGCAGAGCTGCTGGCCCATCTGTTGCTGAAACACATACGCCTCCTGGCACCATATCTAACAGTGTCAGACTCACAAAATTGCTGGATTAGGGTTTCCTGGAGGTGCTCAGCCAGGACATGAAACCTTTTCATCAGCCAAGATCTGAGCCTTGAGAAGTAAAAGAGGAAATGCAGTTATAGCATATCAAAGTTGCCTAAAAAAAAACCAACTCCAAGCTATTGCCTTCTTTCAGAATGTGCCCAGTGTACTCTGAAACATGTATTGTCCCCTTCTGAACACATTACAAGGAAGCTGGTTGCTGGTTTTGTCCTTCTTGTAGTTTGACATACATATGCCTGTTACAGCATTCAGTTTGCAGGTATGTGCCATTCATTATACACAAGAAAAATGTTTATAGAAACCAGGGAGACAGCACTGCAGAAGCCTGTCTTGTGAACACAAGCACAAATCATGCCCCTGTAGCAGCAGCCAGGTCAAACCACAGATGTCCAGAGCATATTGCTGAGAGCACGCTGGAGGTCAGAGCTGCTGCTCCAGGTTGGTGTATAGGGAGTGAAAAGGGGAAGCAGGTGGCATAAAGACACTCAATACTAACCTAAGTGGCAGACGGAAGCGTACCTGACACTCTTGGGTGAGCAGCATGCTGCCCATGAGGAAAGTCAGCTTCTCATCATTATACACACTTAATCCAGAGTTAAATTTACTAAGTGAAACAATAGCTGTATTTTCTCTTAGACTGAGCAAGATGGCCCAGCAACTGGGGAAAAGCATTAGGTATCACCAGGAAAGATCAGCAAAGCAGCAGTTTCAGCCACCGCACCTAACCACTCCAGAAGAACTAATTTGCTTTTCAAATGTAGCCAAGATCTGTCCAGCCACATTCCTGAGCAGTGTAAGGGTTAATGATTTTCCTGATAGCAAAGAATTTTCCTGTAAGTAGTAATGTAATAGCAGAGAGATGGATTCAGGGACTTGAGAAATACACACCATTCAAATGCACAGGGTCAATATGGTGAAACAGATCTTTGCCATTATCCTAGCAACGCTGTTCATAAAAGCAAGATCTAAATGGTGGGAACACAGAAGAGGCACACTACTGTCTAGCCACACAGGTGATAATCCATGCATTTATATCAGCACTGATGTAATACATAAATATTAATTAAATATTGAAAATACTGAAGACTATTACATCTCTTATTGTACATAAAGTTCTCACCAGGCACCGCTTCAGTTCAATTGGGTGGCTCATGGCAGTCTCTTTCAGAAGGGTGAAGGAAGGAAGAATAATAATGGGATAATCAATATTCAGCCCCCAACATGATGGTTAAAGTCCCAGACACTGATACATTACTGCACAGACACAACAGCAAGAAGTCTGCACTAACCATAGAAATCTGTCGCTCTGGGTAACTACCTGAAGGTGAAGTTACTCCCAGCTTCCTCTTTAGAGGTGTTGTGCCTCCATTCTCTGATATTTTTAGAGGGCTACCCCTCTGAAAGCAATCGTGGGAAACAAGCATGTAGAAGAGGGTTTTTTGCCTCACTAGAAAGAACATAAGGACCATATGGTTAGAAAGGGACAGGCTTCAGTTTCTTTGTCAGCATGAGGACTGTGCACACTACAGCACAGAATAAAGCTTCTGAAAACTGTGGGAGAAAATGGTTAGTGTAAGCCATTAACTCTGTAATTTTCTACATGTGCTGGGCAAGTATCCTGTGAAATAGCAGGACTCTCTCTGCGGTTACAGGGACTATAAAGCAACCCTCAACAACTGTTTAGATAGGAACCTGTTTTAAATCCTGAAAGCCTGGAACCACTTTATTTAGTCAGCAGTGGGGCAAAAGATGATTTAGAAATAGCTTCCTGGTGTGTCTGGAAATACATCTGTATTTCATCATATAATGGAACAAACATGGCATAGTTCAAATACAGGAATCGGTTATATAGATGATGTGTTCATTATAGGTACAAATTAGGAAGCTCCTTTGGGAAGATCAGCCTATTCTGAAGGTCACTGTAAGGTCAGATTTCTTCCAAAGCAGCTTCTTTCTACAGAGCCTGGAACTAACACACTCTTACATGCTCAGCTTTTGTTTAGCTGAGGTTTTATTTGTGTTTCTTTTTAACTTCAGAGAAGCCCCAAACACGGGCATTCTCATTGCTGTCTTTACAGCATTTCAAACCTTCATGCTGCATTGTCATACCACTCGCCACTGCTGTCACTGCTTCTGCTGCTGATGCAAGGCTCCTAAGCCTGGCTGCATACACTGAGCCCTGTTTCCCCTGCAGCTGTACTCCAGCAACAGATGATGCTTTGCATTTCCGAGCAGAGGAGCAGCATCCTGAGAAGAAGAGCAGCACAGCTGTTCCCTACACTTCTCACCCTAGTTAGATCTAGCATTGCAATAAAGCTGCATTACAGCTGGACAGGAGTGCTGAAAAGATTTCCTGCCAAGAAGTAAAAGAGAAAGGAGTGTGCAGTGGTCTAGAAAAGAAGAGCTGAGGGGTAAGGCTGGTCTTTTCCAAGAAGAGGGGAGTGCAATGAGAAGGGAAAAGCAAGGGGAAAGGAAAGGGATCAATAGGAGGAACAGGGTGAAAACACTAGCAGAAAGACAGCCAAGGAAGGAAAGGTCTCACAATTATAAATGTCCAAAAAATGTGTAGCTGAGGCTCCCAGTGATATGCTTTAGTGGTGGTCTTAGCAGTCCTGGGGTAATGGTTGGACTCAATCTTAAAAGTCTCTTCCAAACCTGCTGATTCTATGTTTCTATATATTTATGTATATACATACACGTCTATTTTGATCTTTGATACCGATTTCCTGTGGGACCTTAGCAAAGCTGTGACTTTTTCATGTGCATATGTAAAGTGAAGATACAGACACTTCCACCCCACAAGAACGTGGCAGTACCTCCAGCTACTTGGAAGGAAATACTGCTGCTTATATAGGCTATAGCTATAGCAGAACTACTAATGGGTTTGTATTAAAAGCAGGTGGGGAAAATAATCAGTGCAAAATCTTAAGTAGTTCATTGTGGGAAACCAGGCTGAGGAACAATACACAAAATTCTATCTTTTCTTCTCCAAGCCAAAAATTCAAGTCTGATGAGTTTATTCCAGTTAGAAGGCAGAACTGGCAGTGGAGCTGTGTATCCCCTTCCAAGCAATTCTGTTCATCTGTAAAGAGCATACGAAGCTCTATTTCCCTGAAGGTGCCAGGACTTAACAAGAAGCACTTTTTCTACTCAAATTCCAAGATGCCTTCTCAGCCAGTTCCTAAGTCTGTACTTATCCTCCCTAGGATCTTTCTGTGACCCAAACACTTAGCCTTGCTTTTCTTCTCTCTCCTGTACTCAGGAATGCAAATACATGCACTTAGTTAATTCCGCTTAGAATGATAGAATAGTTAGGATTGGAAAGGACCTTAAGGTCATCCAGTTCCAACCCCCCACCCTGGCAGATTTATCAGTCCCTGGAAATACATCTAAGTGCTGTTTGTCCTCACTTTTGTCTTCTTTTGACAGACTAAAATATAGAGTCTCAGATTTGGATCAAAACTAAAACCAGTTACCCCTTCTGAAGCTTAGATCTTAGAATCGTGGAATGGTTTGGGTTGGAAAGGACATTAAGTTTATTCAGTTCCAATCCCCTGCCATGGGCAAGGACTCCTCACACTAGACCATTTCATGCAAGGCCCCGTCCAACCTGGCCTTGAACACTACAAGAGATAGAGCATTTACCACTTCTCTGGGCAACCTGTTTCAGCACCTCACCACACTCACAGTAAAGAGCTTTCCCATTATATTTAACGTGAACTTCCCCTGTTTCAGTTTGAATCCATCACCCCTTGTCCTGTCACTACAGTCCCTGATGAACAGTCCCTCTCCAGCATCTCTGTAGGCCCCATTCAGATGCTGGAAGCTGCTCTGAGGTCTCTATGCAGCTTTATTCCAGCCTGAACAGCCCCAACTTCCTCAGCCTTTTTCATACAGAAGGTGTTCCAGGCCCTGATCATCCTCGTGGCCTCCTCTGGACTTGCTCCAACAACAGACTGCTTTGTACTTACCAGATGGTAGGGCAGTGCACCGCCTGCAGCTGTTTGTGCATGGTATTAGCCTCAAAAATGAGCAAATTATGTCGTATCAGTTGTGTCACATCAAGGACCTTTTTTGTTCTTTCATTGTTGTCCTCTGATACTTGAAGCATTTCAAAGGCCTGAGTTTCTTGAGGTTTTGTGAGTCAATAAAAATTCCAGCTCATTCTAAAAGACTGTGAACTTTGCCATTAAAAAGCTGGAAAACACAAAATCCTAGAGACCCAGAAGATAAACTAAAACACTTGACAAATTTGTACTCAATTCTAGTCAATGCTGAAATTTTGCAGAGGTGGCTGCACAAGTTTGAACACTTGAGACCGACAATTCTGCAGCTTTCAAAACTGAATTTTCAAGTTACATGGAATTCACATGACAGATGAGAAACAGCCACTTCCCAGCAAAAGCAGATCCACGTATGCAGGAGCTGTGTCAGAAAGCTTCAGTGATTTTTACCTCTACCTACTTGAAATGAAAATTTCACAACGTTATCACGAGTCCATAGGATAGGTAAAAAGCCTTACAACTGAGTCCTTACAGACAATCTTATTTAGACTAGAAAGTATACATAATACATAAATATACCTTCAGCCTGCACTTTTGTCAGGAGTAGAATGACTGCCTGTCATGTGAAATATTAATAAGTACTAAAGGGTACGTTGCTTTCAGAAATTAACATTTCTTTAAAGCAAAAAACCTCAACCAAACAACGCCACCCCAGCCCCTAAAAAAAATACAGAATCATAGAATCATAAAATGGTTTGGGTTCAATAAGACCTTAAAGCTCATCCAGTTCCAAGCTCCTGCCGAGAGCAGCTTGATCCAAGCCTCTGTGTCCAACCTGGCCTTGAACAGTCAGGGATGGGGCAGCCACAGCTTCTCTGGGCACCCTGTGCCAGCGCCTCAGCACCCTCACAGGAAAGAACTTCTTCCTTATAGCTAACCTGAACTTCCCCTGTTTCAGTTTGAATCCATCAGCCCTTATCCTATCCTATCCTATCCTATCCTATCCTATCCTATCCTATCACTACAGTCTCCAGTGAACAGTCNGGAAAGAACTTCTTCCTTATAGCTAACCTGAACTTCCCCTGTTTCAGTTTGAATCCATCAGCCCTTATCCTATCCTATCCTATCCTATCCTATCCTATCCTATCCTATCACTACAGTCTCCAGTGAACAGTCCCCCTCCAGCACCCTTGGAGACTTCCAATACCAAAAGGGGGCCTACAAGGGGGAATACACACAAACTTAACATTTAAAATAAAAGGGGATGTGCTGAGTACTTGCAGGTTGGAAATCCAGTAGATTTCTGAATAAGAAGATGTTTGTATTTTTATCAGATCACAAACCTCTTGTGAACATTTCATGTCAAAATTTAAATGGCTAAAAAAAGGTTGGTATCATTAAGTGAAGGTTTCTGCCAGTTCCTTTCAGTGAAATCAGTCACATCAATGGCTCACTTTACAGATGCACAACTCCCTGCCTGTTCAGGTTTTACAATACTGTGTGGGGATGGATAGCAAAAAAGCTGTCTGCAATCACCTGCTAAAGCCAGCAGAAAAATACAGACATTTGGATGCAATCTTTAGCTGCCATTAGACACAAGAGAATGAAAACCCTGCAATCTTGTAGAGCCTCAAAGAAAATCAGACCCATCGCAGGGAAGATAATCCTGTCGAAAGATGAGGTTCCTTCTGAATTCATCTGAAGAGCCAAATACTGTAAGGAGAAAGGATACATAGACCATATTTTGTGATGTTTATGTATCATGACAAAGGTCTTCTTGACAGAATTGCTTGGAAGGATCTCCTGAAAGACTGGGATAAGTACCAAATCAGCAAAAAGGAATTGTTGGGGCCACATTTATAGGATATGACTGTAGAAGAGATACTGGTAAGAACAAAGCAGTCCGTTGAGTCTGGCAATGCAATCTATTAGGAAAACATGACTGAGCATACGGAGCAAATGTTCCCCATAATGTGCTATAACATTACATCCTGCCAAGCATACTTCCAACAACAGGGCTTCCAAGAAGACTTCTGAAGTTCTAGTTATTATGGGTTTTGCATAAAATCTTACAAAAACTTTTCAAAGATAATGGGTTTAAACTTCAACAGCAAAAGTTCAGGTTAGATATAAAGAAGTTCTTTACTGTGAGGGTGGTGAGGCGCTGGCACAGGGTCTACTGTGAGGTCTCTGCTCATAGCAGGGGGGTTGGAACTAGAAGATCTTGAGGTCCTTTCCAACCCAAACCATTCTATGATGGACCTTTATATCTGAACATTCCCAGTAAGATAAAAAAAGAGGAAGCACAATGACTGGCTTTTCCTCACCTTAACTCAAATAGGTGCACAAAGTTTTCTGTCCAAATATCAGCATGCTAGAAATGGTATTTTAGGGAAAAGCACCCTATTCAGTCTATGGATGAGTGGACACATGATTAGCTTAATCTATTCTTCCTGTGCTGACCTACTTAAAAATATCATCTTTGAATCCAATTTCAATTTTCACATGAGAATTGCATGATAAACAGGAAAAAAGAGAGAAAGCAGAAACGTAAGAAGGAAGAACCAAGTACATGATCTAGTGTGAGGTGTCCCTGCCCATGGCAGGGGACTGGAACTGGATCTTAAGGTCTTTTCCAACACTATTCTATGCACATGCTCGGTGGCAGCCAGCATGGCTTCCCTAGGGGGAAATCCTGCCTGACCAATT
>NDXB01011883.1:0-56642 GCA_002631895.1 Agapornis roseicollis
CTTATCTCAACCTGTGGGAGTTGCATTCTTTTGATACTCCTCCCCATCCCTCTGGAAGCAGGGTGGGGCAAGAAAGGGGGGTTGAGTGAGTGAACAAGCTGCATGGCTGGGTTTAATCCATCACAAGCACTTAACTGAACTGATGTGGGACAGAGAAACTAAAAATCATCTTTCCTTACCAGTCACAGCCCCTGAAAAAGCATCTGCAACTTCAAGAATAATAAAACTTATGTATACTTCTTTATCGTTGTCATGAAGATCCATGTTAGCTGCCAGCACCAAAGCTCCTGAGAGATCGCACAGAGCTATTTAAAAAAGGATCATTTATTTAAAGTATACACTGCAAAATAATTCTGAGCAGAGTACAGTACCACCTCCTACCTTTGGTTTGTGAAAGCAAAGTTCTTGGAGCTCCTGAACCATACTGATACTAAAACTAAAGGGAATCATTTCGTCCTAAAATGAAAAATGAGAACCACCACTGTGGTTTTGCCTTTCAAATAACTAAAAAAAAGAAAAAGAAAAGGACATTTATGAAATAAAAAACCTCACAGCAATAGTTCCTAATGATATTTTTAATGTCATTCCTCTTGAACTTCTTCCCTTTATAAAGTCTTTCCTACTGAACAAAAAAAGTGTAAATACAGCTTGCACTTCATGTTATTTGTCAGATGCAGACAGAAAGAGAAAGGGAAATAAAGTTCATCAGTATCTCTCATGCACACATCTTCACTTCTTTCCTATGACACTACAAATGTCTCAGGCAAACTTTGTGGACTCTAACTTACAACAATGAATCTTCATAAGGAACCCTATGTGGTTTATGGCCTATAACAGGTATTTCAAATGTAGAAAAGATATATTTGGGGGTGTGGAAAAAGGAGATAAAGTATGGGACAATATTACATCTTAAGGTAGTGTTTATATTCTGACAGCATATCCCCTTTATCAGTTGTGCTGCCTTTGTGCATGTCCATAGCATCTGAAGCCCTAATTACTGTGCTTGATACACTCAAATGGCAAACAAACAGAACAAATCAAACTTGGGACCTTTCCCAAGGAACATTCACATACAAGGCAAGAGAAGTAACTGCTTAAAGGGGAAATTCAGAAAAGAGTTCCTCAGAGACCTAAAAAATTTACTTTATCTGATAATATTGCTTATTCAAAAGACACACTGTGCTGAAGATACCGAAAGAACACATGCCTGACATTCTATTTCTTTAAAAAAAGATGACAGAAGCAAGAGTATATTGGTATATAATACTATGTGTGAGTGCATAAACCTGTATCATGCTAAAAGATGAAAGCGTAAGGGAAGCTCATACTATGTAAATTGTGTAAAATCACATGCCAGATTTCCCTTTCCAAAAGTACAGAAATAAGTAGTAAAGAAAGGCAGGAAAAAAGTCACAAGAACTGAAGTCACTAGGGGCTTGCAGAGCCTTCCATCTCCTGCTTCATAGTGTGATTATGGAAACTCCTCTAAGCAAAATTAATTCATGATACTATTAAAGCCATGGAAACTACCTCTTGATTTGCATAAGCCATGGTTTTACTAAGGGTATTGAAGGACCAGTGCATGCTAGAGCATGAACACATTGAGGCAGGACATTAAATACAGGAAGATCTGCAAAGCAACTGTCAAAAATTAATACTTTTTTCCATTCACTTTTCAGACTCTTAAAAGTGTTTTACAGAGAGGGTATCCAAAAAAACACTGCCAACAGACATGGTTTGGCCATAGACTATGTAACACAAAGGCAAATGTACACTGTATTTAATACTATATAGTTCTGATATTATCTTATTTACTGTGTTGGCTACCATAAACTGTATTACACTGAACAATCACAAAGAACCTTCTTGCGATGGAAGTAGCTGTGAAGTTCTTATGATCAGCTTAGTCCATCAAGTCAACATTAGGGCCTGAGTAAGAAAGCGTCAAAATATTCTGCCTCACAAATCAATACTAAACCCCCTTACATAAATGAGACAAATATTCTTGTATTTTTGCTAGTTATATTTTTAAATCTATTTCTATAATGTGTTCCATATGGGTTTGAGGTATCTGGAAGGTTATCACTCAGTATAAGGTAGTCCCATGTATTCAATGAGACAATCTAAGGCTCAAAATGTAGAACTGTTGATGTAATCAAAAGACCAGATTATTCCTGATATGGAATAACCTCCTATTTACTTAGCAAACTCATACAGAATGTTACTGAACACGAATTCTAATATCAAAGAAAACTTATGGGTGAACAAAACATAACAGGAGCTTGCAAGCCACTATGATTTTGATCAAGATTTTGACCACATTCAAGTTTGAAAGTGTTAACATAAAAGTTGTAATTCTTAGAAACTGCTGTGTTCGCCCATCGAAATGCAGGTTCCACTGGCATGCAAAACCTTTCATTGTTTCATTTTAGGTTGTTTTGTTTTGTTTTAACAGAACTGTCTCTTTTTTCTCTTTCTTTGTAAAATGGCAGACTGCCCTGCTTTTACATGCAAGAAGAATCTGCCTGCGTAAGAGCTTATTCTCTCCTGCCAGCCCATCATATTTCCTCACCTCTGTAATTAATGAACCAAAAATGGCAATGGATCTGAAATGGCTGTATCAGTTTTTTGTCAGCTTTACTGATCTGGAAAAAAAAGCAAACACTGCCTCAACCCACGATAATATTGATCACAGGCTCATTATTAACATCTTGAGAAGCTGACTTATAAAAAGTTCCTTCTCACTGCCATGGGGAATTGCTGATACATAAAGCTAACAAAAGATGTTTGCAAAAAAAAGACATGCACGTTCATGTATCTCTCCAAACATGTTCAACATTTCAAACACCAATTTTTTTCGATGTCACTAATTCATCACTCTCCATACACTCCATACGTACCCTGACATAGACTTCATAAGTGAGAAACTTTTTGTTTTAAGGAAATCACATAGTGATAAGCTAAGTCTGCATCAAACCACTGAATATACAAGCAATATAATCTCAAAGCTTTTCTTACTGGTAAACAGGCAGAATAAATGCTTTTAAAGCAGTCACAAGGGAACTAACAGTGTCTTGAGGTATAACACAACTGCACTGTGGGTTCCTGCACAATATGACCCAGAAAGGATAAATTAATTGCTTTAACACTTAGGTATGATGAAGCAGATGAAACAGAAACTGTAGTTTTCATACGAATTACAGAAAGTAGTATATGAAAGCATCAAGTAAAGATTTCACTACACTAAGTATTACTAAGAATATTCCATCTCAGCACATGAATGGTCTCTCAAAGTTTTACAGCAGTGAACCTGGGTTAACAATATTAACAATAAAAGGAGTGTTTAAACTGTACTGCACATCTAACTACTCAAATTCAAAAGAACTGTTAGTTGAAAAGGATATTTACAAGTCAAATAACTTGGTACAACAGTCACAGTAGGCTAGGAATAAGGAGGTTCTCTTCCCATCTCTGCTATTGATATGAAACTTTGAACAAGTCTTTCAACATCTTTCACACTGAGTTTATGTTCTCATTAACTTACACTATAATACAAGGCAGACATGTTTGCTCAGCACTCGTGGCCCTTCCCTTGACTAAGGCCTCCTTGTGTTACTATTTGAGCAGAGAGCACCCACTAACAAATACCAAAGCACTGGTGATTACAGAAGCCCTTGATCATGCAAAGAAACTAATCAACCATCTCAGTGGCTGTGGTTCTTGAATTAATCTATGTGAGTTTTAGATATAACTGTTTTCTGATAAGATTAAAAAGAAAAACACATCAGCTCCATGAAGGAGAAATCAAAACAGCCATGACACCCCCTATTTTACAGGATTTGTAATTTCATGGTTCTTGGAACAATTCTTTTTAAAATCATGGACCAGCAGAGTTTGTGCTAGTACCAAGTACCCCATGGTGAATCAGTTCATTTGGCAGCTGCTCAGGAAAGAAATAAGTTCAGGGGATATAGGTGATTAAGTTTGCGGAATCTAAACTTATCGTTCACACCCAACTAAATGGCAGTACTTGAAAATAACAAATCAAGACTGATTCATTAAGAAGGCCATAGACACTGCTGTTGCACAGAAAGTTATATATTTTGTGTGATGAGATGATACTTGAGAGAAAAAAAAACAAACAAGTCTGATATGCAGTAAACTGAAAAAAGCCAGAGGTATAACACCAGTGTGCATGGATAGGAAGAAAAGTTAGCAGACAAAAGACAGAATGCAGCCAAGAACTTGGAACAGAAGCAGAGATAAAGTAAAGCAACATGAGGCAAAGCAGTTAAATGAAGTAAGCCAGCAGCTGTAGGTCTGTAAAGACGAGATATGTTGACAGTTTCATGGTACAGATTGAAAAACATGTATTTGTTTTCTCTATACAATGTTCTTTGCTTCATTATATGTTTAAAAAATTAAGAAAAGTATCTATAAAGAAATTGCACCTTTTGTCACTTTAGGCTTCTAAATAAATAAATTAATCAAGAATCTGCAGTTAAATTCCCAGATTTAAAGTATTTATAGCAACCTCCGAGCTGTAATTATCCTCTTTCTTGCTAGCAAAACCAAAAAGCTGATAAGTCTGGAAAAGAAACACTTTAAACACTGTTATAAGACACTGATAGAGACATGATTATTTTTCTAATTGTTATTTTACCATACTTAATGCATTTAGTCAGCAAACATACATGAATTTTGCATATATGTATGAGCCACATACTGTGTAAATATAATGCTCCAATATACAGTGGTGTGTGAGAAATGTGAAGGTGGAATGCTATGCAGCTATGCCTGCCAGAAGTCTCTCCAAGGGAGCATAAGACTTCTAAAGTTTGGTCTTCAGATGCTGTGAAAAGACCTACTTTACTTCCTTCTTCATGTTTGCTCCTGGATCTGTGTGACAGATTGTTAAGGATTTTTCAGGGTATCCTATAGAGGCAGTTTTTAACCAATTCACTTTTAGTGGATGCCATTCTCCTTCTCCCCAAAAGCCATTCAAAAATGTAGACAGTGATTCATGTTGGGGGATAGGTGGCCAGCGTCTCAGTATTGTACAACAAAATCAAGACACTGAAGGTTAGGAAAAGAAAGGAACACATGTGGAAAAGAGCTGTTGCCTATTTCATTACAGCAAGAAAATTGTAATTTGAATCTGAGAGCTGAATAAAAAACCATGCAAGAACAGAACATACTGGTTATTAAAGCTGGTGGCGATTCATATTACAAAGCCAGCTCTTGCAAGAGAAAGGAGTATGTCCAAGCCATGATGGCTTGATTAGTATCAGTACTTGAACTCTCAAGGGCTCTCCACCAGTAAGTGGTATGTGGGCACAGAATCAAGCTCATCTATTTTTCCTGCCAAAAACATCTGATTTTTTTTTTTTTTTTTCAGGCCACTAGCTTCAGGTCAATTGATTTGAAACTTTTAGGTATGTCACTAGAAATGTGTAACTAGGCTGCAAGCATAGAATGGACCTAAAGGGTACATGAGGCAAGAGATGCAAGGATGACAAACTGGAGTTACAACAAGGAATGACAAAACTATCTGTTTCCATCTCCTGTATTAGATTAGTGCCTTAAAAATAAATATGCAAGACTTGTCATGGCCCAAATTAGACTGGAATGATGCTAAGGAGGCCAGGAGGGGTTGTGTGAGAAACAACATATGGAGAAAATCTTCATGTGTTCTCAGGCTGACACAGACAACTATGTCAAAGCTCATCTGATAAAGACCGAAACTTTGGGGCTCATCTGCTTTTTCTTCCATCTATCAACCCCTCACACATGTAAACTGGTATTAAAAACCTAGAAACAAATTCCAAGACAGGTATCTACAACATAGGAACAGGTTGTTTTTCATGTGGTCAAACAGTATCAACAGGACATCTGAAAGCACAAATAGCATGAAATACACAAAGCTACTGAATCGCTTTCCATGTGCCTCAAATCATACCCTGACACTTTTATGTCACGGCAGCAGCCTTTTATTTCACAGTGAAACCAATCCTACTAATTGTTATGCTAAGGACAAGAAAGCAAGGTAATAATCTCCCTACATCTAACTTTAAAATTTGTCAAGTTTCTAATTTTCATAGCATCTGAGTAATTCTGACATGAGCAATACCTATGAGCCATTTATTTTCCGCCTTCCTTTACGTTTAAACTGTGTATGCAAATGCTTTTCTTCAGCTATGCTAATTAACACACAGCTATTTCAAGTTTTTATGTACTTCTGTAAGTACCTAGCATTGGCCAGAGATGGTCACACATCTGAGTCAGCAGGGGACTTTACTATGGAAGTCTCCAATGATTTCAAATGCATTTGTTAAGCACTCCACCAAAACAGCTTTTCCACTTTAGAAAAAATCCAATGTCATGCCAAAGAGGATAAAACCAAGAAAATATCAGTTCCATAAAATATGACTGTGCATAAGAAACATACAAGAAATTATAGCTGTGAATTCATATAAGCCTGGGCTGAACTGCTTTACTTATGAAGTCTAAAGCATTAGAACAGGGATTCTTTATTTATTAAATAAATAGGTTATTCTAATCTGGTTTTAGAGAAAGTTTATCACATTTTTTTTGGTTGTTGACTAACCTCAAGCTTTCCCATCATTTATTGGAACATATTTCATTCAGATGTTATAACAAAATTTAAGCCTTTTTTGGATGGTTGCATTTGTTAAAGCAGATTATCTCTCCAGAGATTATGGCTGTCAAAATTGCTTCTGCAGGGGGCCATACTTGAGTTTTGGGATCAGATGGAAATAGGGATGCAGGAGCCTCCTGAGTAATCTAACAAGGTCTACCACTACAGCCTTGCTTCCCCTTTTACTCATAAAACTGTGCTTTCACCTTATCCAACAGACCTGCTGACATCACAGGTCCTGAGATGTCACAGAAGCTACAAGCTGCCCCAAGAGCTGCAAACCTTATCTTGTTAAGCTCCACACCAAATGAAAAATAGCAAAGATGTAGATAGGTAGATGAATAGGAAAAGAGTTATAAAAGCACTACTGCCATAATTAACTCACCTTTTTCAAGTAATCTCATCTATAAGAGAATTTTAATAAAAGAGATGAGCATATCCCATCTCAAGAAAAAAAAGGGAAAAAAGACTATTTTCCTTGACTGCCATTCCTACCACCACCTCTTTTTTTAACATCATACAAAGATCTTTTCGTTTTTAAAACAAGTAAGGTTAATCCTATGTGAAGCACCATTAATTCTTCTTGCATGCTCTATGATTTTTCTTTTTCCCAATAGGGACAGAAAGCACAACTGAAGACTATGCAGTTACAGTGTGGCTGCTGCCTCAGCAGTGCTATTAGGACTGGTGGGAGAACCACAGGGTAAAACTGAAGAGGTCCTATTCCAGGATGGCTAAAAGCCACTGGGATTAGGGGTCCCCTGTGGCAAACATCAGGATTCTGCTTCATTTCTGTGTTCTGTTTTGTACATCATGCACACCATGGAGAAGGAGGATCTGTAAGATACAGAGTATATTTGTTCTACTATATACTTCTCCACTGGCAGCTGCGAAAGTGTCATGCCCAAGATCACTGTCAGTAGCATGTGCATTGATAACTGCATGGACAGAAGATTTGGACATCAATCCAACAGGGCGTAAGAACCGCAATCTGACACAGCATTTAGTGTGTATTAGCTACAGAAATACAAAATGCCCTCCACATTATAAAATTAAAATTTATAATTCTAACACAGTGTCTGTACCCATGATCTTAGCTGGTTCTTGAATCTTTGCTTTGTAACAAAAACAGTACTTGAGAGTTAAAAGGATACACATTCACAGATCACACTTAGCTACATTTACACCAACAGCCACTATTCACTTGCTTCTCAAAGGCCTTAAAGTAGACATCTAATAATTCTTAATATAAACTTTAAGTCCGTATTTTCACAGCCCTCCCACCCCCTTCTTGAAATTTAACATCAGTGTAGCCACTTAACTGCACATGTAGATAATTTTATTAATGTGAATTGACTGATCCACTGAATTCTTCCTGGAAATGCTATGCTGCAAAGCTCTGCATCATCTGCTGCTAATGCAACTGTAAGAGCACACAGTGACCCCATCCCTCCACTACCTTGTTCTCCCACTACTTTCAACAAAAGATCATCAGAAAGCAGTGAAAGTTAATATGATAAAACGTAACAGAAAAATCACATCAAATTGAAGTGTCTTATATAATAGCAAGTGTTCTGTGTCTCCAGCAGTGGGTTGGAGTAAATTGAAACTCTGAACATTATCATGGGGGTGGAAAGAGAAGGAGACATAGCTTATACAGGCTGTACATTTTAGCCTGAGGAATTCAATGCAAGAAGGTCAATCCAGTTTACACAGTCTGCATATTAAGTACTTAAAACATTACATAATGTACCAATTCAGAAGAATTTGAGTATAAGACTATTTCAAGACGAAACATAAGGTAAACAAGATTGTGTTCATCAAGAAAGCATGCTAGCCTTATTTCATTATTTACAACCAACCTAATAACTTCTGATTATGGTTTTTATTCCTAAAATGTAGTCCATTAACACCCTTCTTATTCATACAGCTTTGCTGAATACCAAGAACACAAAGGTATGTCCTAAGTCACTGAATATTTTAAACAGTCAAAAACATCAGTGGAACTAAGGGTTATTTTCCTAATATCTTCCTTCAGAAAACTACTGGTTTTCTGCATCTCATGGCAAGCAGATTCCTGACACCAATAGTGTATTATGTGAACTCTTTCTTTCAGCTCCCAAATTATTCTCTGCTGCTGTTAAGCAGTGGATTAGACTAAAAGGAAGCTGAACACTATCATAATGGTGGGAAAATATGTGTAAAGTAGTATATATAAGCTGCGTTTCTTAGACTAAAAATAAGAAACAGAATGTGTGAATTATTTTCCCGAGATTCCCTGCATCTATTTTATATATTCTGTAGATCATGAGTATGGTTTTGCTCACTGAACACCCAATTAGTTCATATGCATTCATAGACCATTTCAACTGTTTTGATTAAAACAGACATAACAAGTCTCTCTGAATAGCTTATTATTAGCATAAGCATTGAATCACAGGACAATTTTGGAGGTGGACTCCAAGAGTATAACCTCCTGCTAAAAGCAGGGTAAGGTCTGAGATCAGACTAGGTTATTCAGGGCTTGATCCACTAAGGTCTTAAAAATTTCCAAGGACGGAGACTGCAAAGCCCAAAATAGTAAGGCTAAGAACATGCATTACATGGTATTTTCTTTCCTGACTGCTTGACTCCTAAGTTGACAAAGAAAAATTTAAATATCTCCAGTGTGAATATATCCATACATATACATATTCACATAGCAAAATATGCATTCATAAATGTATTCATGATGCTTTCTGCTCCCATGTTTTTAAAGAAAAATACATTTTTTTTTTTTAATACTGTAAGAAGTGAATAAATGGATAAAGAAAAATGTGATGGCTTGATGGCTCTATGAATGAATATTGATTGATACTTTGCCAATCACCGTAAGGAAAGATTCTTGAGTGGCATTAGTATATGTGTTAGCCCCAAGTCAGTGCAAGAGGAAAAAGCTCTTCTGCTCAAAGGCTGAGAAAAAATGTTATGCATTTCCACACCTCAAAAGCCATTTACATTTTGGTTTTAACAGCTAACTTGATCTCCTTAAACTTGTGACATAGTTCAAGCTATGTACTTGCTATCCACCTGCTATCCAGTACTGATGGATTCATACTCCATGCTGGAAATCCAAGCACCTTTACGTACAATGGATTTAATATAAAATACTAAAACTGATTCACAGTAGCTCTCAAGAGGAGCATTCTACCTCACTGAGAATGTCTTTAGGCCAAGTTGTTCGTTCCTAAATAGTACAGCAGCTGCAAAATGATTGCTTAAGTAGATTGTTTATTGTAAAGTTCTTCATACAGCTTTCATTATTCTCCATTCCACTTATTTCTGTACAGCTTCTTACACTGCATCTTTCACTTTCATAGCTGAAATCTCCATCAGAAGACGTGGCTAACAATATTTGGGTTCTCTTCTCTCTGTTCCTCTCTCTCCAGGAACACTATCACATATACAATCTGGCTGAAGAGAATGGGAAGAAAAAGTGGGAGTATACGTATATGTGGTGTTACTTGTTTCTGCTAGAGAAGAAGCATTGCTCATTTATCTGAGCAAAAGATAAGGTTGGCTGTTACCATCCTTAGCTCATGTAAGAGTCTGCTGCACAGACATTGTGCCATTATAAATTTTAATAGTATTAATCTTTCCAGTATTTTCATAATTCTGCAATTGTATTATCATCTTTACTGCTTGCTAAAGCAACATGCAGAGTTTCTTAAACGATGCAGACTATTTCACTTAATTAAATGAAAGCTGCCTTAATATCTTTCACAGATACTGCTATTTAAGGCTATTTAATAACACAATAGTCGATTTGTATTTTTGTGGTCACTTATGGTTAGTGTTCTAATAATCTTCATTTATATTACATTACTATTATGATGAAAGGATAAGCACAGGCCATTAAAACGAATAATAACCATTTATATACTATTAAATCTTGCATGGGATTATACTAGATTGCAAGAGAAGCCAGTAGTATTTTACAAATACACTATTGTCTCTCACAGTAAATTTATCTCCTGTATCCTTTCTTAGGGGCTTAATTAACAAATACAATTTGTTCAGCTGAATGTCCTCCAAGAAGCTGAAAAACATCTACTACATCTCTTAAAAACACTTGCAAAACGGACAGATAAAACCAGGCAAACTTATTGGGCCTTTATGGTAGAAAAGCACATCAAATGATACAATTTCAACAGAAAGGAATAAATATGAAGGCTTACTTGAAAGAAAAACAGAAGCTACCTGGTTCCATAAAATTACAGAATCATAGAATAGTTAGGTTTGGAAAGGACCATAAGATCATCTAGTTCCAATCCCCTCCCATGGGCAGGGACACTTCACACTAAACCATGCCACCCAAGGCTTTGTCCAACCAGGCCTTGAACACTGCCAGGGATGGAGCATTCACAACTTCCCTGGGCAACCCATTCCAGTGCCTCACCACCCTAAAAGGAAAGAATTTCTTCCTTATATCCAATCTAAATGACATGATGACATGGTTTAGTGGAGGTGTAGGGCATGGGTTGGACTTGATGATCTTAGAGGTCCCTTCCAACCTGGTGATTCTGTGATTCTGTGTTAACCTCCCCTGTTTAAGTTTTAGCCCGTTCAGCCTTATCCTGTCACTGCAGTCCCTAATGAAGGGTCCCTCCCCAGCATTCTTAAATTCTTCACTTTTAAGTTTCCAAATAGCAAAGGCAGTAAACTTCAGGCATATGATCACATTTATACCAACATGTTACTTTCAAAACCATAAACTGGAAGTGGGTTTCTGCAAACTCTACTTCTACTCAACACGCACTCACTCAGTTCCACAGTTCATACTTCCAACTTAGCACAATATAGCACCTACTTAAAGAGTTTCCTCTTCTCAGATAAGTCCACGATGTGTCCATCTCACTTCCCCAAAGGAGATCTTGTTATCTATTCTAAGAATAATTTAGGAAAAATTCTTACATAAAGACCAAGTACTCAAAAACATTTCACCTGCCTCAAATCTAAGCAATAACAGTTCCGAACAAAGGAATGTTTTTAAAGGCAACAATTTCCAAAAATCCTACAGGACATGCTTTTCAAAATAAAGGAGGCTGGTGTAAAAACAATCATCTTTGAAAAGAAACTAATAGTTCTTATGTGAGCAAAATACTTGGAGGCAACCAATGAGAAAAATTCATATGAAATTAAATCTGCATTTTAGGAGCACACAACCGCTTCTCAGAACTATAATTAGCAGCACCTAAGCTAAAAAAGGCTCATTGGTTACCGAGGTTTGAGTACCTGACTTAAAATCAGGAACCACTACTGGCACAGATGAAGGAATATTTTTTCTAAAGCAAATTTGTATATATATGCTTTCCATGACAACTGCCTGTCAGGTTAAAAGCATCATTTGAACTTGGGTCCCTCAATGCTCACCTGTCAACTCAAACCAGAATGTCATTAGATTCTTCTCCTTTTAATTAGACTAATCACTAACTCAAAAACAAGGATCACCTGACATAACCCCACAAACTGTGTATTTACGTTATATATGTATTGTTTGATAATTTTCAAGGACACATGATAGAGTCTTTCAAAAGGCTAACTAACTTCCACTAATACAGCCCTACTTAGAAGCAGCAAGAAATATTGCAGAATAATTTGAACAGCCTGAGATCTGATCAGAAAGGCAGAGTGTGATGTACTTATCACAGGACACCTGGACTGTGCTTCCCAAGAAAGGCAGAGATTCAGCAGAAAGGCTGTGAAGGGGACTCAGTGAGTAAGCACAGGCTTCTTGAGCACAGCAGTCATTGGGCTGATATGCACAGAAAGGAAACTGTCAACTTGTTTGCTTCTATCCTTTCAAAGGAAGCAGAATTTTGTGCTTTTTTCTGGGAATTAACTAAGAATATAGCTCAATAATTTGTTTAAAACAGTAGAATCTGTATCATCAAACTTCATCTTCTTGCATAAAAAGAAAAATATTATGGTCTTTAGAGATGATGAGAGAGAGAAGATGGAAGAGTTACACATTCATCCATCACATTCGTTAGTCCATTACACATATTGATCCTTCGTTTACTAAAGTGAATACCATATGGTGTTGAACATCTCAATGTAAAGCTCAGTAAGGAATCCAGTTAATGACAGCCAACAGGAGTAATTAGGCTGAAAACACAGTTAATATACATTCACTTTCATATATTTGGGGCCAGCAAAATGACTGTACTGCATTGCAGATGAGATGCAATTCTCTAACTAAAATGAAATCAAACTGATATATATGTCACTGGCTTTGTACTGAAATAAGAGTTGTGAATAAGCCAAATAATTCAAATAAAAAATACCCATTCAGCTCTTCATCTGGAAAAAATTGCCGATTTCTGACCCAAGCGTCCAGCCCTAGTGTTCATTGTTTAACACGGATCTGATATAAAATAAGGAATAGGCAATCATAACTGAGACCAAGTACAGCTACACTCAAAGCTACTGGAAAATATCAGGGGTAAAATTAACTGCTAATGATTTTATAATGACAATCACCAGCTCTATTAGCCTAATGGTCCACAGTAGCAGAATACACTGGAATGCAGTCTGGAGTTTCAGATAGTGGAGGGCAAAGTTCCAGTTTATGTTCATAAGTAAACTGCTGCCATCTGTCCTGCAGGCTTAATCCTGTCTGTAACAACCTAGAGGTAACTTGCAATCAAAGCAAGGTTTCTGATCAGGGTTGTATGAATAATAATTTCTATAGTTAATATGCCAAACTAGGACTCTAAAAAGAAATTCTGAGTACTCTAAATTTTAATTTTTTTTTAATACTTGCTGATAAAATTAAAAAGCAGGGGAAAAATAATATATGGAAGTATAGCACTCTCATTTAACGTAAGCACAAAGTTATTTAAGAGACTTTGAACCAACAAAGGCTTATCTTACTTAAACTCAGCAACAAAGGCTTTTTTTTTTTCTTTTTATTCTGTTTTGACATGGTCAAAGATATTTGACTTTCAAAGATATACAGTTGCAAAGGGGAGGGAATTCAATAAATTCAACATAAAAACTACTGATAAAAATATGTAGCCCGAGAGAAGTTCCATCAGAAATTATTGCTCAGACTTCACCAAATGCCTTCAACTGCACCTTCGTATGTTTGCAAGGATCAAACATCCAGTACTGTCTTTGTCCTGTAAACTTGTGTGACCTGTTTTCTGATCTCTGTTCTCATCAGTTTCATTACCCTCTTTACCTTCTGATTGTTGCCAATCTCAGATGTCCCCCTTTTTGTCCCACTTTACACTCTCCACACTGAAAGGATTAACTTCTATATTTGCAACAAACCCAAACATTCTCCACCTAAATATTGTCTCCTTTAAGATCATATAAGACTGTCTTATTCCTTTCTGGAACTTTTATGAAAAGAAAGTGACAGAGTAGCTCTATTACTGTCAAAGAAGCAACCCTGCATGTGCATGTAAGGTTATGGAGAATTTAGTCTACATTTATTAAAAACCTGTATTTGTCACAGCTGTAGAAGCAAAAGGACTTCTATACCAAAAGAGTATCCCTCTGTGATGCTGCATCTACAAAGACACAAGTTAAACTAAGAAGAATGAAACTACACCATAATCACTGCAGAAACCTCAAGAGTATCAAAAGCAATTCTTCAGAGGCACAATGCTGGAGGTTGTCATGGCAACTCTTCTCACTCCTTCCCACTGATTTTTGGCAAACATTTTTAGCTTATTTTTCTAAAGCATTTTTACTCTTTGCCTCATAGCCCCTTTCCCCCTCTTCACAAAATATGAATGATACCACTGAAAGTGAAGAGCATGCAAAACCACCAGTGTACAGTTACTTCAAATGGAAAACTGAAGATACATTCAACCCATACATGATGTGGGATTTAGGCTATCACAGTCCAGCTGTGAAGAAATGTAGAATACATTGTAGGTTGTTGAGCTGTTTACGAACTGAAAGACTCTAGACAAGAACCAATTTAAAAGGCCTGAGAACCTGTGAGGTCCATTATGCCTGCAGACAAATTTTATGTCCATAGTCTCCTCTCACACTTTTCATCTAAAAAGGTATCTTGTTGCCCACGCATCATTCTGAAGTCAAAGTGCACAAGTGTTCTGACTGGTAACAGAAGCATTCTATGGTTCTTAAGATTATGTTCCCAGATTACCTTTAGAAAATAGATCCAGGGAAAAGGCAATCTTTTCCATCTGCACTGCAGTCACAATTTGTTCCACCCATTCTATTGGCTGTTCTCTTCATACTATGGAACAACATGTGCCAGATATACTTTAGAGTGCCCTCAGAGACATCTCTGTGTGACAGATCACGATGCTTTGAATACATGATGCAACCTACTGATAGGATTCCAAGTGAGCTAATAGGCTTTCTAGCCACAACTTTGAAATACCTGGTTTTGCTGCACAAGAACAATTGTCTTAAACTTTTGACTAAGGTATAAAAGGCAGCATCAATGTGCTATTTCTCCGTGCTCAAAGTACAGGGATGAAAGTGAAGAGCTAAGATTTCCCAGGATCAGAGCCTGCCTCTGGCTACTCTGTGAAACCCACAGAATGCTTTCCTGCTCCCAGCAATGAGTGCGTACCCATGGGTGTCCTCTCTTCACAGCCAGCTTTGATGGAGAGGGAACCCATTTCCAATTTGAAAGGCAGATGTGAAGATACATGATTACTATCCAACCTCCTTCTCCAGAATGTGTCTGTCTCAGAGCATAAGACCCCAGTTCACAGTCTTTTGAATACAATTTCATATTAAATTGACTGCATTTTGCATAAAAAAAAAATAATCTATGGCTTGATCTTTCAAGGAATATTGCTCAAACATGCTAACAGTGCTCTGGGATATGTTTTTTCGTGTTCTATTTTATTTCAAGAAAAGTAAAATTATTTTGGAAAAGACAAAGTTCCATTTGGTCCAGTGTCCTGTTTCTGGTAGTGACCAGAACTCAGGGTGATTCCAGCAACTGTGGACTGTGTTTTGATGCAAACCCAAAGCCTATGCATACAGCTGAGGGAAGACCTCAGTATTTATCAATTTCTGATTTAGGTCCTGTATTTCACAGATTTTTCTACAATTAACAGTACCCACACAGTCCTACACATCCCCTGAAAACTCAGAGGACAGTAACCAAATGATGTAAATCCATGCTGGTAGCTTATGAAAGGCAGATACTTCAACTCACATTCAAATGCAAGGAACGCACTTGAGTTTTTAAGCAAATGACCAGATCATACTTCCTGTGTTCCAACAGCATACATGAAAGTTAGCAATGGAGTAGTCAGTTATGAAATATTGCTGGTGTATGAAAGAACTCCATGTATAACATATGTATTACCATTGGACAGTTTCACCAATCCTCTAGAGGAATGTCACATGACTACCTACAACATTGCCCTCTATAATTACTTCAGATCAGTTAAGCTGATTCTATTCTGTTGAATATATATAAATTAAGTACAACCAAAGGCACCAGATAGTAAGTATCAGTTGTATTTGCTAAGATGAAAACAGAAAAATTGTAGGTTTGTCTTACTAAAAATAATACAAAACACATAAGACTCATCTGTACTGGAATAAAGCTGTTTTACAAAAGAAGTCTCAGTCCTTCATTCTTTGTACTTGCTGTTCCAGATTTCTGCATTTGAGAATAAAATGCAACACTTGAAGATTTTGTTTGCTAACATTATACAATTTTCAGTAATTACAAACATTATAGTCTATGATTGTTACCCTACTACCGTAATTGCTCAGAGGAGATTGGACTTCTTGAAAGCAATGAAGCTGCTTCTTCTAATCATGTGGCAAAGGTTCATGCAGCAAGATTACAATTTTGAGGCTCAAGCCCTCCTGAAGATGTAAGGACACAGTACATTCAGCTATCACTACCTGGCTTATTGCTGTAGAATAAAAAATGGACAAAAGTTCACAAGTTCTGCCATCAGAATTTCCTCAAAGTAAACATCCTATCAACATGCTTCATCTCCATGAGGTATTACCATACTGTGCACATTTAGTAAGAGCAACACAGCTGCTGCTTTTGAATAGTCAGAGCTCAGACCCTTCCTCTTGTTACTATTTTGTTTTTTCCACAGGAAAAGAAGTGGATTTTTAGGTAAGAATTTCAGACTGTCCAGATCAAAAGTAACACATGGACCAAAATACATTCCCAGAGCACCTATACAATGTGCTGTTATCAAGCATACCTCAACAGGTACCTGGCTGCCACTCCAAGCATTTCTTAAGTATATCTTAATGTAGAAAATGTTACAGAAATCTAAAAGCAATAAAAGTGGTAAATAATCACAGCAAAGCTTATTTCTAAAACAAAAATTTTAGCCTTTTGTACCCCTTTAATGGACTGAAGACTGTCAGGCACAACACATTAGCATCTTGAGGGGTTGGGGAACACAACCTGAAGCTTCTTAGTGAAAACGCAGCAACTGTAACCAGCAAATTGGACAGAGATTAAATTAGTTAATTGTGACCAGAATGGAATGGAACAAATGCCAAGACATTACCAACAGTTTAAAAACCTGTTAAAAATCCTGTGAAGATTTGGCTGGTCTGTTAGTGCAGGTTTAGGAACATATTTGTCAAAGTACACACTGCACCGCCTAAGCTGGCTACCCTTCACAGCTAGTCACTGGTGTGAAGTAACAGCATCGCTCTTCTCTTGAAGCAAGTGTGTGCTGGAATCGGGGGAAAGGCTACAAAAAGGATCAGTAAATATTTTACATGAGCAGCTGACTTTTATATTTCAGGGTGAAATCTCACTCCCACTGTTGAGAGTTTGGGTCTTAGTGGTTACAGAGAAAAAAAAAATAGCAACTGGGACACTTCTATTTTTGTAAATTATAGCTTCATTATTAACCATACAAAAATAGTAAAGCTGGGAAAGTTTTTGTGATGTACACAAAAGACTAAGTAGGTATGTTTATTTCTGCAGCTAGAGCTGAGAATGGCAGAGCAACACAAAATGGGGGGAAAAAAAGAAAAAAAGGTGTGAACACATTTACTCATAAGAAGTGTTCTTTCAAGGGCCAGCACAGGACCTAAAAGCCACGTAAAATAGAATGAGCTTCATATCACCTAACTAATGAACGAGCTTGTGTCAATATTCTGCCCATTTTACGCAAAAGGCAGCGACTGGATTTGACCAACACTAAAATATATTGCAGGTAGAATGGGATATATAACAGAATGGGAATTGAAAACTGTATTGCTATCAAGTCAGTTGTCCACTACTGTGCAGCACTGCAGTGATGTGCCAGTGCTTGTGCTGGACAGAAACCACAGCTAGTAAGAGAAAATGAGAAGAGCACACTAGAAAACACACCTTATGTATATAAAGGGAGAACTGTTGCATGTACATAAACAGGTTAGTTCAGGGCTGGCTTTTTCCCTTTGTGTCTTTTCATTTACAGTAAATCTAGAGATGCTGTTGTGTCAGATGGTTAAAAAGCTGTCATGCTGTATTGCCTCACTTTTTCATGGGCTATTTAACATAGCACAGGACAGTGCATTACTATGTTCAACACAAATGTGCAGGAAAGCTCTTCTGCAAATTCAGCACACTTGACATTATACCATGTACAAGACAGATTTCTAGATTTACTTCTAACGTTCTTTATGGTCACTATCCAGCCACAAGAAAACTGAGAACAGCGCTACCACAATACAAAATTCACAAGGTCTAAACTCTACTACAATATAGACTTAACAATAATCAAATTTGCTTTAAACCTTATTCCTCCACTGTCTGTCTTTTAACCTTCTGAAATAATTTTGCATGCTCACTAAGGATGTAAAAGTAAAAAAAAAAAAAAAGGGGGGGGGGAGGGGGTGAAGATAAAAAATCTCTTAAACAAAANCTCCACTGTCTGTCTTTTAACCTTCTGAAATAATTTTGCATGCTCACTAAGGATGTAAAAGTAAAAAAAAAAAAAAGGGGGGGGGGAAGGTGTCAAGATACAAAATCTCTTAGAAAGCAGTACTGTATTACTGCTCAGATGCACTCTTGGGTAATGGAATAAGAAGTCTAATGGGTCACTGATACCAGGCAGTAAACATGGCCTTCTACTAAAAGATGTTACAAAAGAATAGGATTGATATGATGTGGCAAAATTAAAAAGTACATGACAAAAAATCTGTAAAAATACAGTCTTTACAGTCAATAATATTATTGCTGCTGATGCATCACCTGCTGGAAGATAAGTGAGCTTATTTCAGTAGGTCTATGCTGGAACCTACTTGTGCTTTTGCAGGCTAGTAATAGGAAGGACATGAGTTTCTGCAGTTATCCTTTGGCATCTAAATAAACCTAGTGGATTTGAGCTCTGTTTTTTTTCCTGCGTAACCCAAGAAGAACACAATGACTTAAACTCTTTCCTTGATTATATCAATCATTCAACCTCTTGAGGAAGACAAGAATATAATCTGTTATGATACAAAGATAGTGTATTTCAAGGAAAAAAATGTATTCATTTATGCAAATGAGGCCTGGTTTTATCTGAGGCGGAAAGATTCAATGGTCATGGAACACCTGACAATCACTTCCTGATTTCACAGTAAAAAACCATCAGTGAACCAAAACAATGCCAAAGGAAACAAGAGAATGCATCACAAGTAAATGCAAGCCACCTACCTTCTAGACACACCAGATCTTCAGGTATTTCTTCAAACACTGCAAATGGTTGCTTATAATGAGAAAGCAAAGGCTGACAGTATCTCAGTGTCTCTCCTAAAAGAAAAATGGGCAAAAATATGCATTTATATCTACAGTGTGTTCACAACTTACATATGTATCTATTGAGCATTTATGCCATTACAGGTTTAACACCACAATCACAACCAGGTGTTAATAATTCAATGGGATGTTATGCACAATTTCCTGGTACAAATAAGCCCTGATTAAAGCCATTCTCTTTCAGATTACCACCACATGGGATCTCTGTTCTGTTGGTAACATTTTCTTCAGGTAGAATGCTGCACTGTAGCAGCAGATCTATAATCACCTCCCTTCACTGTAAGCAGTGGGCGCACCCCATGCTTTTACACGTTTCAGTAACTGTTTAGTCACACAGATTGATGCTGAATGTATGCACTCACCATTTCCTTGTAAAAACTTCATATAACAGTAAGTTGGATAAAATCGCATTGTTGAGAAGGGGGGGGAAGGGGGAAAGAAATGTTCTGAAGGGAGGGCAAACACTTTCTTTCAGGAGCATAAAGCTGTCACGACAGGTGACTCATGTTGGGCTGCGTTAGTCATGTCATGGCACATTGCATAACCAGAGGCAACTGACACAACATAAACTGACACATCCCAACCTAGCTCGTCAGCAGCGATATGTATAAAGATAGGCATTTTAAAGAAAACACAGGGAAGAAAGGATTGTGGAGTTTAAAAACACACACAAAAGGTGTGAAACATTCTGCTGCTTTTTGCAAGGATGCATTCTGCTACCCCTAGTTTTTCTGAGGGTTTCAATTGAGTAAACCCATTGATATGAATAAGCTGAACCCCTCAAACAGCGTAATTTCGTTTCCCGGCAGCAAATCTTGTCATACATATTTAGCATCTTCGTAGTTTTCCTTTAGAAACTACATTGGTATCTGTTCTCTGTAATGACTTCTCGATGTTCCTCAGGTTACAGCACCAGTACACATGCTAACGAGCTAACCTGCAGCAGAGTCGCGACCGCACCGCTTTGTAGAGCCCGCACTTACTGGCCCGAGTTCCGCGGTCACGCTTTGGCACCACACACCCCGCGCAGGCGCCATTTTGGATCTGCGAGCGGACACCTTCACCGCTTGCCTTTCCCACCCACCTGGTGAGGGCAGCTCGCACGCTTGTATGGGAAGGACACGGTCTCCCCGGTCCCGGGGGTACAGAGCAGCGGAGGCTGACGGCGGGGCCCCAGCGCCTCTCCCCCCGCTCTCCTCGGAGAGGCTGCCCGGAGCACGTGCGCTGGGCGGGAAGGTGCTGCCCGGCGTCCCTGCGCATGCTGAGCCTGCTGCTGGGGGAAGCGGCTGGTGCCCCTCTGGTGAGAGCCGCGAATCGCAGCATTCACGTGGCGCTGCGATGGATGAGCTGGGCGCTGAGGCAAGAGGCTGGAGGTCTGCACCAGCACCTTTGAAGGGCCATGGAGGGAATCATAGAATCGGTGAGGTTAAAAAAGACCTTTAAGAGCATCAAGTTCAACCCCTACCCCAGCGCTGCCAAGACCACCACTAAACCGTGGCACTGAGAGCCTCATCTACACGGTTTGTGAACACCAAGGGTGGTGGTTCCACCACTGCCCTGAGCAGCCTGTTCCAATGCCTGAACACCCTTTTGGGGAAAGCCATTTTTCCTAATACCCAGTCTAAATGACCACACTGGCTATCTTAGGGCCTCCTCACAGCCTCCTTTACATCTCAGTATGCTAATACATGTACATAATAAAAAGATGTACTTTGACAGCTCCCAAGTTCCTCCTCTTAGGATGAGGAACTTGAAATAGTTTATCATTACTACTATTTCTGGCATCCTTACTGAGTTCCACAAACCCAGGTGAACATATTGAAAAGGCAGACTGGTGGAGGCCAGTTTGCATCATACGTTCACACTGGTGAATATACAACAGGTTTTTTGTTGCTTTTAATTAAAAATCTGTCTTCTTATATAATCTCTTTAGAGGATCATAGTTAAATGCTGAAATATGATTGAATAAGAAATAGCACTTAAATGCAGCTGCTCTAATCGCAAACCAGAGTACATGTATCCCTCTCAAGGTTAAACCTGGGTCCAGCTGCATTTTCCAAACCTGGAAAGCTACAAGCCTTTGCATTAGCACACAAAACCACTTTTAAAGGTACATCTGACCCAAGAAGTGAGAGGCCAGGCCTGGGAAAGTTGTTTACCTGGTGCCAACACGCACACAGTTCCAATGCCCAGTCACAGGGCCCTGCAGGAAGGTCAGGGATCAGCAATAGGACAGTGCAGAGAACCTGTATACGATACAAGATGCCAAGCTTCAGTGTATTCTTCCCAAACAGTAATGCACTTACCCATATGCGAACACAAATGCTTATCCAGAATCCCAGTCCAGGTGAAGCTTGAAGAGAATCTGAAATCAGCCTAAAAGCTTGCAGAAAACACAGCTGTTTCCAGTGAGAATTTATAGCACAACCATTTCAGAATACAGAGAGAGACCTGACTACAATTCTCCTGCCCAGGTAGAGATTTATTTATTAAGCCATGAATGAGATCTGCACAACCAACATCATTATTGTCCACTGATTCTACTATGGGCCAGCAGGTCTCTCAGTCAGGATATTCTTTCAGACATCCTCAGGCCTTCATCCTTCACAAAATGGTTGACAAAAGCAGCCCTTATGCTGCTGACATACTTTACATATAAGCAAATTTTCAGGGGACTTTTCAACCTCAGCTGTTTAATGACCAAGACAGTTCTGCCACTGGGATCGTGCTTTGTACCTACAGTCTTTATACTGCTCTAGCCTTAACAGAAGTATGATATTCAACCCACAGCTCATACTGGAATGTTAATATACAAGTAGACATGCTGGAGCCATAACTGGCATGGGACGTTCTTCCCAGCAGTGGTAAGCATTTGGAAGGAGGGAAAGATTTAAGTGATGGGATGCTACTTAGAACACAGGATGCTGCTTGTAACATGGGAAACAGTGGCAGTCATGAAGGACTTCTCATTTGCAGTGCCTGCCACAGACCCACCTGTGGCTGGGTTTGCATACCCCAGCTCCTCCCTCCTTGCCTGCAACATTATAAATCTGGTAGCACATTTTTAATAGAAATAAAAAATTCTTAGTGTGAAAAGAGACTCTGGTGTTTGCAAGTAACATGACATCTATGTTGTTTCCACTTAGACTATACATAGGAGCAATTCTCAGAATTATAATTTATTACAGTAAAAGAATTGTAGATCCTTATTTACTAATCACATTAGTTTTCTTGTTTCCCCTTACGAAACTTTTTCCCACATCAGAAGTGCTGTGTCTTGAAAATTCTTTAACATCCAAAATATTGTGAGGGCTGTTCACTTTTGCTAAGCAGAAATTAATTGCACACTTAGAAACATCCTTCCTATAAATCACTACCTTGGAGGCTATCCATTTTAAAGCCCATGTTGCCCAGAAGTAAGATGCATACACTCATTGTGTGCTTTCCTCGTCCTTCTATCATGTGCCCAGTAAACCCATGGACAAGTACAGGTGTGTATTTGAGCATCTGTACAATAGCACACTTCATTTCCAGTCATGCTTTTGAAGACGCATACTAACTTGAGCAAAAATAACCTGAAACAAAACTATGTCACCTTCACATAAGGCTTCAGCATGCTTTATAATGAGAGAAGCCCCTGAGAGAAATAGCCCTCCTTTGGTTTATTTTCTAGTTTTGGTATTTGAACTTGTAACAAAGAAGAAGAAGAAAACCTGTGGCAATGTGATCAGCCCAACCTAAGGGCAGTTTCTTTTTACTCATCGGGCTATATTTAGAACTGTCACTTGTTAAGAACACTGTCACCCAAAATGAATTTATAGAAGAGGCTTTGCATTATACACATGGCCTGAAGCACTCATACTGCAATGAAAATAAAAAGAAAGTGTGATTTTATAGTCTAATATTGGCTAATTTGCACCAGTTTCATACAGATTCTAGCACTGAGCATTAATATGCTCTGTTGCTAAGGAGCTCCTCTTACATTTAATGCTTTAAACAATGTGTCTGTTCTTGCTTAAAGTGGTATCTATACCAAAACACTGTGCTCTTTTGCAGTCAGAAAGATACTGATTTCAAGATATCAACAAATCAAGAATGTCTTCAATAAAAACAGTACTCAGACATAGCTTATTCTTTATGGGTTTGGTGTTTGGTTTTGTTTTCCTACAGCAGGACCTAAGAAAGTTCAAACTAAAAAAAAAAGGAGGCATTTTCACCTTCATATATCACATTCATATAAACACATAGAAGAGATTTTATTTGCAGGTGCAGCCCTCTGTCTCCTGTCACAGAACCGTCTCTTTTCCTGTTTGAAATCTGTGGATACCTTTCTGCACATCCAAAATTCAAGCACATACTAGGGAACAAAACGGTATGAGCCGTGGGTAACCTCAGTTAGATCCATTACTAGCTAGAGTGAAAGGCAAAGATGCTACATCTGCAGTAACAGGAAGAACTTAGCAAAGCATGTCTCTCCAAATTTTGCAAGGTCTATTGCATGTTTCAGCAGCTTTATGGCAACCCCATTCTCAGTATGACTAAAATTGACATTCTCCCAAGTCAAACTAACCACAGGCTTCTACTTTAAGTATATCTTCCTTATTGCTATTGTATTAGGTTCTTTGTGGTTAATGCAGATGGTGCTTTTAAGGGTGTTTTCAGGGAACCAGGAAATAAGTGAAAAATTACGCAGAATGGAAAAAACCCTTAGAGAAAGTGAGCACAATTATTCTAGCCTGTTAAGGATAAATTTTCTGCACACAAGTCTTGTTACCTTGGATTAACATTTTGGATGGCAGCTTCAAAATCCAGGAGGAAAAATGCCATTTAACAGCTGTAGTAATACAGATCCACTATCCTACAGTAATGGCTGAAGCTTAAGAAGCCTCTCCAGGTAAAAAATGCGCTCCCAATGTAACTTTGCTGATATGAAAGTTAATTGGTATGTATACTTCAGTCTAGGATCCTCTCCATAAATAAGTGGATCAGATGTATCCTTTAATCATAAAAGAAAATAAAAATTGGAATAATTCTTGTCGAAATGCATGATGCTATCCACATCTCACATCCTGAGTGCTCAGACTGCATGCCAGAAATAGGCAGCTAGAGAGCAAGTATCCCTTCAGTTTCCATGACCCTACTACCATTGCTATGCCACTTCCAATATCCAGCTGAACTCTTTGAGATCTGGCATAGCTGATTCAGCATATTGACTTCATTAAATAAATGACATAAATTAAACTGTAACACTCCCGAAATAATGCTTTCTTTTGTCAGCCAGATCAAGTATATTACAGGTTTTTTCCATGTCTTACCATACTTCAGACTGCAGAATGATGACCTTTTAGTACAAGTACCTCATGGAGAAAGGCAAAGACAGAGACTTTTGTCACTATCAATGTTATCCTTTTATGCAACCCAAACAGGACTACTTCTCTCTTGTTTGCAATGAAAATGTTTAATGAAAGGGCAAAATATACAACATACAGATGAAACAGACTAAAATTAGTAAGAAATTAATTAATGGTTTATAGTAGACTTTGTATCTCCATACATCTGTGCTGCTTGCACATCCCCTTCTGGCTTTAAAATGGATACAAAGGAGTCAGCTTGCTTCTGGGTCCAGTATTACCATTAATATACATCAGCCTTGTGTCATGCATTGAGCTACGTTGCAAAAACCTTGAAAAATGATTGTCCTTGGGATGTTGTGACCTTGTAAGGACTGCTGCAGTGAGGACTCTTTCCCCTTGTCTTAATGAAGCCACTTATACATGTTTACCATGCAATAAGTTAGAAGCTTGGGTTAGAATAAATAATATCATGATTTTAGAGGGAGGTTACACAGTGTTCAACTCATTCCAACAAACATTTTTCCTGGTGCCACATGAATCTAGATATGAGGCTTTCCAAACTGCCTTTTTTTTTCTTTTCTTTTTTCCCTAGATGTTTATATCTGGGTCATACAGTCACGTAGCATCCTTGGGTACAATCACAGCTATTGATTCCAATGCTGAAAGTGACAGACTAAATGGCATATAACAACAGCACATGAAACAGCAAGAAGGGTAGACCAGGTCAGTCTCTAATTGGTAAGCATATGCTTGCTGAGAGTAACAGCAAGAATACTGCCTTAAAAAAAGATAACTTGGTTTATGAGAAAGAAGTTTACATCTCAAAAAGCAATCTCCTGACTCATTCATAAATGGCACAACCGCACTCAAGAAAGTAATTTGAAATTAATATCTTAAATGTATTATTTAAACTGTGCATACTCTTTCACTAAGAATTAAAGATTTCAAAACTGATTCAACTGATGTCACAAGAACCAAACTAATGCTATAGAAGGCTGCATGACTTCTCTGCTGTTTTCAAAATCAGAATACTGCTGGAATTAAAATTTCTGGATTTTTCTTTTTAGTTCTGCTTTTCAGAAAATTCTTAATTCTTCCATCATAAAGGAGGTGCTTCATATGTGTTATTAATGGTGGAAACTGTCCTGCTTCCAGTTTTCGTGTATTTTTTTCTAGTCTGTAGGTGCTATGGTGCTTCACAAATTGATGCTTGTTTTGATGCATCTGAGATTTGATGTGCTGATTGCTCTGAAAATGAGGACCAAGATTCTAAATGATAAGGAGAGCAACTGGGGCTAAAAGTAATTTATAGATTACAGTGATCTCTGATTTGAACTAAAGAATCAAAGTTTATTAGCCAGCTATAATATGCCACACAGGTGTCATCAACCCTCAAACAAAATCACTTCGCAATTTACCAAGTCTTCTAGTTATGCATAATATATTGAAATGGAACTCACTCCTATGGGATATAATGTTGATTCCTTCAGAGCTTCATCATCTAAATTATGATTTCCAGCAATATTTTACTGTCAAAAGTTGTACAGAATCATTTATGGCCAAAAATATCATTAGGTTTATGGCATATTTTTAATATATAATAATCACAGTTAGTAATTACAGTGGGACTTTAAAATGTAAGTTTAGCCAATGTCATTCAATAAATTCCTCTAATTAAACTAACCTTCCCTACAGAAAAGTAATAGAAAATGAAAGGCAAGAAGCAGCTGAGGCACCAGTTAAAATTGGTTTGTTCTGCTCATATTTATATTAATTATGCTGCATAAACACAAGCTGCATTGATTAGAGACATTCTGCTGAACATACGCCTAACAATGGCATCTAAATGCTTTATTTTATCTTTATTACCTTAGGGTAATGAATTGTAATGTAAAGAGCTGATGAGTAATTAAACTCATCAGCTGTGGGTTTGGAGATATTTTTAGTGTTGTGTGATGGAAAATCGTCTCAAGAGTAGCAAGGATATATTTTCACAGCATATATTATATTCCTTAACAGGTCTCACAAGGGAGCACTTCATACTGTTTGTAAAAGCTGAAATTAGGAAAGAACACTGTATCTGTCTTCACTTTTTACTTCTTCCCTGCGCAGGATCAAGAACTTTAGATAGAACTTCTTGGTGAGCTAAAGCCATTTTCTGCTTGCCAAGTACCAACTGCGGTACTGCCCACAGACACCAAATACATGGCGTCATATAATAATATTAAAATGAGCAAGGTCCATCCTAAACTTTTTTTATTTTTATTGCTCCAAAGTATCCCTTCTAATTTCTATCTTAAATTCATCCAAGACTGGTTTATACCTCTTTGTACATCAACCTTTAATTAAATTGTAGTTTTCATTCCTTCTGAACTTCTCAAAGCAATGAGACACTACCATCACAGACCCT
This sequence comes from Agapornis roseicollis, assembly GCA_002631895.1. NCBI lineage: Eukaryota > Metazoa > Chordata > Aves > Psittaciformes > Psittacidae > Agapornis > Agapornis roseicollis. The sequence goes on from NDXB01011883.1 coordinate 27,183, forward strand.
TTTGCTTTCCAATCTGCTGAAATAAAAAGTCCAAATTCTTTTAGATTCCTCTGAGATGAGAAATGCTCCGTTTGCCACAGCTGACCTTTTCAGAACATACTCTACTCAGCTCCCCTGTCCAATAGCATTGCTAGTAAGATTTTGCTAGTGCTTTTTATAACCACAATTAGATCTCTCTCATCTCAGAAGGAATTACCTGTTTTTAGGTATTATGGGATACTTTTTTAATTGTTTTTCAAGCTAAGAAGATTGATTGCTTAAGGTAATTCAACGGTCAATTCATAAACTTCAGTTCTTTTCCTAATGAGGAACTTGGAGCTTATGAGGAAAAGTACTTATGCTTCTTCCCCAAAGCTTGCCTGTGCACCACCTATTGTATTTTGTCTCAGTTGCACCAACAGAATTCCTTAGAACATCTAGATCTGGTATTCTAGTCGTTCTTTATACTGACATTGCATGTTTAGGCATGACAAATAACTAGCTTGGATATTGGATGCAGCTTGGTTAAGGGCCCTGAAAGAAGTGTATTGAGTACAAACCATAAACATAGAAAATGGAAACAGTAAACAGCAGACAATAGGAAATGATGGTAAGTAGACTGATACTGTCTACTTTCTGATACTGATACTGTGGGCTACAAAAAATGTGCTACAGGCACCACAATCTGCAAACACTGATTTATCATAACAGCAGAGATCAAAACCTATAATCTGCCCCTTTTGGCACCCTCACAGGTTGCAGCAATAAAACAAAACAAAACAACCATCCAAGCAAACACAACAACAAAAACCCCAAACAAACAAACAAAAAAAACCCCACCAAAAACATGGAAATCACTTTTTACTCTCTTATGAAAGAATGTCAATGAATGTTTAGTTCTGACTGACACTAGTACTCAGTGGGCGTTAAGCCCAGTTAGGGCTTCACAACTGAGCCAGTACAGACATACAGAAGCAGAGTAACAGCCAGAGAGCTGCCACTCACCCTGCCCATGCACACTCTGCACCCCTTTCTTCATGCATACACCTGAGAATCACTGGGGGTGATGTGGAGGAAGCTGAGCTTTTATTAGTGACAAGCACAGAGCTGAGAGAAGACTGAAGGGAGAATCATCAGCTATATGGGAGCTGGGAGTGCTTTTCACTGCTTCTTGAACTTGATCATCATGTACTTTAGCTTCTTTATGCAGCCTGATGCTGTCTTCATATCGCTTTGGGGGCTTTTCCTTCTTAAGGTTGCATTCAGCCAAATATCTTCCAAAAGAACTATCGGAGAGCTGCTGTTCCTTGCTTTCTGTACCTGAAATGAATGATTAATTATTTCAGACACTAACTTCCCCAGGCTTGGAAATCCCCCTAATGTTCCTACTAACATGCTAAGCGTTCACTTCTTTCATATTATGTCTTTGTTCCATATTCCACCTCAGAGGAAAAATACAATTGCTTGGTGATTCAGCAGTTCCGTTCCAATCTTTGCAAGAAATTTCACTGTACTATACCTTTTTGGTCTATTTCTTACAGCTTAGTAAGCATCCAGGTAAAAGTACCCTAAGCCTCAGTGGGGTGCTCTTGAGGAGCTGGTGTCATCTCTCGGTTAGCAGCTAAGACTAACAAAAGGACAACTTTCCAATCATATTTGCTAAGTCACAGTGTGTCCTGGGGTGGTTGTTTTGTTTTGTTTTTCCTCTTTCCTGACTTTCAACATATATACAATCAATATATAAGCATACTTAACCATTCCTTGCAAGAGACTAAGATCTACATACAAAGAGCTCTGTGTTAGTGCTAACTAATTTTTGAACTGTTGTGCCATTTACATCCATCTTCTATTCTAAAATAAAATGTACCTTACTGTAATTTTGTTACACCTTTGTCATTACTTCTGCACCCCTCTCTCACTGATCTGGAACCATCAGAAACTGTCCTGTTCCTACCAATATTCCATTTACCTTGCTTCTTTGGCCTTTGGGGTTTGGAGTGTGGGTTGTGGTGGTTTTTGTGGGTTGTTTGGTTGGTTTGTGTTTTAGGGGGGAAGTGTCTTATTCCAGCTCAGTTTAGAGCTGAATAAAGAAAGAAAGAGTAGATCATTCCACAGAGAAGTATTCAGCATGTTCTATTACTGGGTGATCCTAACCAATACAATCAGTCCATGCTTTGAAATCACCTTACTTGGGAACAGATCCAGTATTTCATAGCATAACATGTGAGTTGTTTATAGTGCAACAATTTTACCATTTAAAATCAATGCATGATTGTTGATTCCCGATATATTTTTGTGATATCCTACTTAGAGAGCCCTCACCAGTAAGATGCTATTTCCAACTATAATAACCTCACCATGTGAGAAGAAAAATAAAATTGACCTTCTGAACAGTGAGTCTTCTCTGGTCAAAGCACTTGTTCCATACAGAGAACACATCTTTTTCAGTTCCTCAGGGAGACAACACTTCATGTCTTTTCATGAGGCCAAAATAATAACATGCTTTGTTCCACTGAAGTATTGAAAAAATATTAATACATAAAAGCAAAAGTATGTTTTAGTGCTTATTATCAAAAACAATATTGTGACTCGTCTCCTGCAATATATAATACAAATGTGCATGAAAATGCACATGGGTCACTGCATACAGTAGATGAAGCATGAGAATGGGAGCTATGTTCCTCTGCATTCTAGTCCTAGTTCTGACGATCATCATCTTGCTTCAGGCAAATCACTTGGAACTCCTTGGATGCAGCTTCTCTATCTATAAAATTATAAAAACATTTCACTGTCTAATGCTTTCACCATAAATGAAAGGCTCTGAGAACTACTATGTCTGCATTAACATAATTAATGGGAGGTGAGGTGGAGCTAGATGATACTAAGGTCCTTTCCAACACTAATCATTCTATAATTCTAATTAAAGGGAGCTGAGAACAACTTTTACTGCAAGATTCTGAGCTAAGTACAGTCCAGTGGCAACCAAATGTAACCCAGATGAAAATCACTGGGATTTCATTAGTAGCCTCACAGCTTTTTTGGACCGCATCAATTGACAGAGCAACACCAGACCCAAAGTGCTCAGCTAATTAAGCAGCTTTATGGAAATAAGATTATAAACTGGTGTGCTGGGTTGTAGATGTACAGTTGAAATTAACATGTGAGTGTGTGTGAGATCAGAGTTTAATATAGCTGATGTTTTTTCACAATAGCTGTGTCTTCCCATTCTGTCACCTAGTTTTCCCCTTCTCTGCTATTTCCACAGTTTCTCACACATTCCCATACTTCTGACACCCCATTTCAGAAGGCAGTGTTATGCATTCATGATTCATGAGTGGTCAACAGCTCACACAGGATGCTCGATGCAGCTCAGGCAGAGAAAGGACCAAACAGCCCACTACCATAAAAACAGCTTGCAGACCCTTTCAGCCTGGGCTAGATTTTGCAGTCACAGTGTATTTTGCTCCATTTTATTTTAAAGAGCTTTCTTTGTTGCAGCTAGCATAAGATCTATTTACCTACTTTGGTTTTGAAAAGGTCACCTTTCCCTGTGATGAAAGTTTTTATAATAAAAGTTCCATTTTATTGTAAAAGCTTGAAAATGGAAAAGTGAAAGCACTGTCCTTCTGCTCAAGTTTTACATCTACCTCTTTTTTACTTCAAATAACTGGCCAAAAAGGTCTATTAATTAATGCATGAATTTTATTTTTTATATAATATAAATTACATTTAAAGTAAAAGGTAATAAAATCAGAAGGAAAAACCATACGGGACAGATCTCCCTAAAGAAATCCCACAGTACCTGAAATTCAGGCTTCATCTCTTCTGACAGAGCTTAAATTTAAAAATAAATAAATAAATCTGAACAAGCTATTACATAAATCTAAGAGATAACTGCATGGTAAAAATCTCTGACTGCAACTCACAACTATCTAAACCTCTATGAAAAACATATGTTTTACATAAAAATAACTGGCATTATGTTACCATGCAGTGAAATCTCTCAGTATAAGTCATAGTTAATTATAGATTCAGGGGAAAAGTGAATAATTTAACCCACATCTCTAACTCAAAAGAGCAAAGCAATAATAATAAAAAAAAAAGGAATCCATCAATCCTTTGTATCCTGCAGTGCATTTCTACACAACCAGAAAAGGCATAAGCACCCAAAAGCCTTATTCTTTACTAACTGAGGGATATATCAAAACTCTAATTAAAAATGTTCTGCACTTGGATGAACTCAAAGTGCTGTAATCCTGTAAGGCCCAGCAAAGTTGTCACCTGAATTTTGGCTTGGGGTTTCAGAAGCAGGGTCATATGGAAATAGGCAACACCCTGTCAATTGCCCAGCTATCCTTCATATTGTAACTATGGATATCAGAGACACCACTCTGACCCACACTGTCCTTTTAATTCACTTAAATTTTTTTAAGTATCTCATTGGTTACAGAAGTGTTAAGTATCTTAGTAAATATTTTCCTGAAAGGGCTATTTAGATATGCACATATATATGAGCGCCATAACTATCACAAGCTATTGAAATTAATCTCCCTTGAGACACAAGGCAGTAATGTATTTACCTATCCCCCTTCTGATTAGGGACGATATGAAGGAGTCATACATCAGTCACTGATGAAATGTGATCCTAATCATAGAGTCCCACACTGGTTTGAGTCAGGAGGGACCTTAAAGCTCGCAGTTTCAGGGCTCTGTCATGGGCAGTGGCACCTTCCACATGATCAGGTTGCTCCAAGCCCCATCCAACCTGGCCTGTGATGAGTTACTTCAATTAGCAAGCTCACAGGAAGTTAGGCTGCAATATCCCAACATTAACTGTTGAAGAATTGCACTCCTATGGCTTCTTAGATATTTTTGCAAAGAGTTTGGTGTTCCATTTTGTTTCATTTTATTAACAAGCTCCTCATTATTTATGTGATTATAAATTAGGAGATTTCATGGCTGTTTTGTTTATATGCAGCACAGTGGCTGATTCTTTTTTGTTGCCCTGAGGAGGTTATGAAAGTCGACTTATCACCTATATTCATGATGATTTGATAGACTCATGCACAGGAAATAAACACTTTACTTTAAACTCATGTGAAATTGCTGGGCTATTAAAGATGAATCTACCTCAACTAAATTGCACATTAGAGTATTACTGCTGAAGCCTAGAAACTAGAATATATAGCCTAGTTCAAAGGAAAATGTAGCCCTTTGCCATATATTCAACTTAACAGTCCTAATGGTTCCTTCTGGCATAAAAATCTATTATTCTTTTAACATGATCATAGGATTATGGTATCGTATTTTATACCTGAGAATGGGGTTGGTTTTACAGCTTCTAATCTACGACCCCAGAGAAAATGTCATTCTCTCTCCCCCAAATTTGATGCTCTGTACATCACTCATTGTCATTATTAAGCTGTTCTAAAATCAGTACCTATGCTGATCTTACCTATTTAGAAAGGTTTGAGATTATTTCTTAGCCTTTTGGAGCCTGCAGGAATGACTGCACTATAGATCATATATAATATGGTTGAATCACACTAATAAAGAAAGGGATTCACATGGACACAACAGAGAGACACCCTACTTTGTATTAGTGAATAGCTTGGTTGTTTTTTTAATGTAAGAGCATACTACTAGAAAAACCTTTCCTTTCCTCTTCATCTTTCTAGCAGCAGATATTATCCCTTATTATTCTCTTGTATTTTTGTGCAGCCTAGCTATAATTAATGAATCATCATCTGAGATTATATCTAAACAAGATACCTCCCAATTCTTTTTGCTCATTTGAAATATTTTAGCTTCAGTAACTTGGATTAAAAAGAAGTATATACAAAAACTACTCAATGAAGAGAGAGAAAAGACAGCCAAAAAAGAAAAAAGTTAGGATAAGAAATATATTAAAAAATAAAATCAAGAAGTAGGGGGAAAGATACTATCTAGTTCAGGGAAAAAAAAATGCAGAACAGTGCATCTAGGTCACTAGCTGCCAGGTTTTTTGCGCACCTCTGCTCCTAATCGACTGTGTAGATCACAGGTCCCTTTAACAAGCACTGCTTGTTGCAAAATGCTGTTTTCATAACCACTTCTGGAAAGAGAATAAATTATAATGGGGATAAAGCTTTGTAAACCAGAGCTATTTCTGCAAACCTTCTGAAAATAAAGCATGTTGAGATTCCAGACAGTCATGAGATCTGCTCATCCTCATTGCAAACATCAGGACCACACTAAGCAGTTCCATCTTCTGAAAATATAGGAATTATTTTTGGACATTCTTCCAATAGGCTTTGAATCAGGGCAGCATCAGCGGGTTTCCAGGACTTCAGTATAATAGCAATGATTTGAGTTAGCACTTTACATAAAAGGACACTACCTACTTCAGGAAGCCAGCTTAAGCAGAGATGAACATACAGGTTTAAAAAGACTTGCCCTCAAAATGTGAATTGCTTCATCTTTACTGAGTTTGAATTTTACCATAAAAGATGGAATCAAGCACAAAATACTGGGCAGTATAAATATAGCTGTAAAGAAAAATGGAACAGTAACAGAAAAGAACGTCTAATGAAAACATATACAGTAATATGCAGTATAAATGACCCTCCTTGAATAAGCTCCTTAAACAGCTACTCAGCCATACATGCTAGAGTAGCCCTGTGAGCCTTAAGGTTTCATGGGTTTCACACCCATAGGCACAGCTGTGTATTTTCATTGTGCAGGTATGCAGAGAAGGCCCAAGAATGATTTTACACACACACAACAGTGAGCAAACAGCAGTTCTGATTTGGAGGGGAAAAAAATCATTATAATCACTGATAATCAAAATACTTTGTAATAATTCTTAAGTTGAATATTGCTCTATAATGTATCTGGTCATGGTAGAGAAAATCAATTTGTGTTTTCACTTTCTTAAGTGTTTGAATCACACAATGCTAGGAAAAGAGAGTTGAGGACAGTTGCAATACAGTAGGGAATGCTGTAAGGAAACAATCTGAGGAGTTTAACAGAGAGAGATTTTTCTATAAAAAAAAAATAAGAACAGGGGAGAGTATTTGCATGGCTTAAACGGGGCAAACAATTTGGGAAATTTCTATAGAGGACAGAATGGGACTGTACTTTAGAAAAAGAAGCTGATTTGTCTGATTCAGCTGATTTAACTGCTACAGCTGAACCCAGGACATCCCTACAAAGTCCTCTTGTGGCAGCTTAATGCGAGTGCAACTGCAGAAAGTACTATAAGCATACAAATGAATGTACTGCAGAAGGCAGGGCCATGTGGTTATAACCCCATATATTCCACAGTATCTATTCCAGGTTCCACTATACTGTGCAATGGAAGTTCTATGTTCCCCCAAAGGTGACTGTTATTACAGGTAATGTTTGTGTTAAAGATCTAGAAGATTCTCCTTCTTCTCTCTGTCCACTCACCTCAAGACTTACGAAACCCTGTTCCTCAAAGTTAATCTCTGTATGACTCCACTATAAATGTACCTTTAATTTAAATGATTTCATTGCTTCTCTACCTGTTCATTTACAGCTCTAAAATGCTAATTTAGAAAATGCTAGAGGTTGGTACATTTTTTTTTTCTGCAACCTACTTTTAGTTATGCTTCTAACTTTCCCTTTGCACAAAGAAAAGTGAATAAACTATATACCACTGTGCCAGGGAGACAGAGTGGATTTTATGACAAATCTAGGCTATCTGTACTACAAGAGATTTTCTTGTCACTTTACTACAACTACATGCAATGGAGAAAATCAAGCTTTTCAGTGTTCTGCAAGAAAATTATAATGATAGCACCCTGTGCTTCAGTTCAAACTACTGTTCTGCATTTTATACAATTGACTTGTAGAAGAAAATAGAAACCTCTGCAGAAGACTCTTTGTACCATCTTTCAGAGTTTAAGAATGATGCTCTTTTTTAGAATCACAGGGAACAGTTCCAGGAGGGGAAGAACTATAATGGGAAAATGCTTTACACTGCAGTCTCCAGAAAGAGTAATTTTATAAGAACTCTGCTGGTGGTTTCCCATAAAAGAAGATGCTATACAAATAATTTCAACTGGAATAGAACTACCAGAATAAAGACATGACTATACTGCTCTTTTTCATTTAAGCCAGTTTGTCATCCATACTCCTTGGACCAAAATGACATCATTAAGCTGCTTTCCCTCTTCCTTCTGCTAATACACAATGTGGAGAAAATGAAGAGCATATACAGTAACATCAGAGCATTAGCACTTGTGCAAACTGTAATACTGACAAAGTAGAAAGCAAAATTATCTACAGTGCTGAGAATGGCCCACACTATAACCAGAGGTACAACCTTCTATATTTGACATACTCCAATTCAGGATGCTTCAAACTTAGGCACTTTCAGTCCAAGTTGTTACTACATTCACTAGATAAAAAGTGTGTCTATTCCTAATGGAGTCAATAGCAAAGGCATGTGTCAGTTTACCTAGCAGGATTTTACACTCAGTTAATGCTGATGGGACCTCATTATCCCTCTTGAAGATTTGGTCTCACAGTTATTTTTGAATTTATCATGGCTAGATTTCTAATTTCATCACTAGAGGGTAACTGAAGCAACATACTATTTACTCTAAAATTGGCATTACGACATAGTTAATTTATTGCTTTCATCTCATGTCTGGCATTTTATGGATCTTAATTTTATTACTGTGGTATATTAATTTACTTTGTAGACTTGTTCTTCAGCTTAACTTTTTTCTACCTCTTCAGTATCATTCAAAACAGGGGCAATTAAGTTTTATTGAGAAGCCTACGTTATGACCTTGAGAATGGCATGCATTTCTTCCATTCTTCTCTTAGTGTGCCTACACATTCTCTTCTTGTTGCAATGAATTTGAAGCTGCCTTGTAATAGGTATTAATACTTCATGTTGACCTGCTACAGGGAAGGTGGATGTCTGAATAAATTCAGCAAGGTTCTGTCTGGAGAAGTAGGCAGGGAGAAAATGACTGCTTCGAGACAGGCATCTCGTTACACAGTGTTGTTAAGGAATGAACTCAGAACTCGCATTTATAGTCAACCTATAAAACTGGTTTTGTGTAAAGAGCATCAAGACAGAAGGTCCCAAAGACATGAAGCACAGATTTAAAGTTGGATACTCTCCAAGAAAGAGAAGCAGTAGTTCTTTCTGGGAATTAGATTCAGATACAGATTCCTAATGAGACTGTTAAAACAGCTTCACCTGCCAAAGACGTAAGATTTATGCATAGGTAGGATTGTAGGCCTGCTCACAAAAAGGTTGTTCCAAGTCTTTCTTTTCTGACTGAAAGCTTTATTTCTAGTGTTAAAAGAAACATTACTTTGATGCAGAAAGGCTCTTCTTCCAAGTTACCTAACCCTGTGCGGCACCCGCATTTAAAGTGCTCTCACAAGCTAGTTAAGAGATGACAAAAATTGTACTGTTATGGATTATTTGGCTGTTGAATTGTTTAGGTAGATTGACTGACATCAATGCTTCATGGTAGAAAAGTCTGAAAAAAGCAATATACTGTATATAAAATGAGGAAGAAGAAATTTAGGGATTATCAGCCGGGCCAGTAATCAACATTTCAGTTCCTGTGAAATTACTGCAACAAGTTATCAGATAAAGTACTTGAAAGCAATTGGAAACAAGTTGTAATTGTAATTGTTGTAATTGTAATAGTTGTAATTGTACAAGTGTAAAAGCCCATTCAGGACAGTGACTGCTGGCTCCCCATCAGGAAGAAAAGCCTTTGGACTGGTGTCTTACATGCACCTCTCCAGTGCCCAGTAGTCTTTGACATTTTCTTTAGCACCTTCCCTAGTTTTGTGTGGTAAATACATTGCAGCTTCCTGTGAGTTCTGAATACATGGGCAAAACCAGGAAAAACTGAGTGGAAAAAGGATGCATATCTTTCATCTCTCCACAGAATCTGAAGTGATGACTGAAGATGTTAAATTCAGCTTATACTTGTAAGGAAGCTTGACAGGTATGTGGAGTCTCCCCCTTGGTCTAACAGTAGCAAAACAGTGACATTCCACCCTGGCAGAGAAAAAAACAAAGTCAAATTCAATGAGTCCAAGAAGGTAGGAAGAAGTACCAAATACCTTTATATCACACTATACATCTAACCTCTGAACACTGATAATGAAATCTTTTGGAGCAAGTACATTGCTTCCTCAAGTATTTTCTGAAAGAATGCCTTCCATAAGGCAGACCCTATCTCATTCTGAGTCCTGTAGATGTTACAGCTGCATGAAAGACAGATTATCACTAATATGCTTGCTCGCTAAAGCTACTGTAACTGTATCTCAAAATTAAAATTAAATATGCAATTAAAAGTACATCTGTTTACCTCCACAGGATTTCATTCAAGTCTTCTTTTATTTCAGTCTTATGTTCTCCTTCCTCTTCCAAAACTCCAATATGTCTAAACCATGATATTTTTTGGCGAGGGAATGTTTAAAGATTAAGGCAAAGGTTTTTAAACAGTGCTGCTAAAGCAAAACTAGCACTTTAGACTCTTATAAGCCAACAAAGAAAATAAGTAGAATAAGAGATGTCAATATCACTGAACATGAACTAAGACTACTGTGGTAACAATTGACTGAGTCATGGTACAGCATTTCACAAACTGATATAGGGCAATGTTTAGTCAAAGAAGATTAACCCCAGAGCCCTCAGGGTGGGGGTTCTCAAATGATTTCTTATTTTTAGGAACCTTGCTCCCAGATATTACACAGTTGGCTAAAACCAAAGTCCTACAGAGTGAGGAATGGACTATTACCAGCACTACTGACCACCATCATTCCTGGGTGTGGTAACTACAATATAACTCAGAAAATAGGACACAAAGTCACTCAGTGTTATCTTTCTGTCAAGCATCATTGAGCTGGATCTTAACTTCCTGAGCCTCTCAGTTTCTAACAGAAGAGCTAATTGCAACAGAAGTGTTAAAGGAGACCATGAAAATTAATGTTTTTATCACAAGTGTGCCTCTTCTAATACAAAGTAGCTACCTTGTCATCAGAAAAAGAAATTATAAAGCCAAAGAAATTAGATACATAAAAACATTCCCTACTAAGCTACAAAAGTCTGCAAGTAAACCATGAGTTGAAAAATAATCCAGCTAATAGTTTTGTGTCAGAAAAGGCAACACCCAGCAGAAAAAGAGCAAAGAGTTTTAATAGACTTTAAAGACCATTTTAGGATAAACAGCCAAAAACTAACCAGCTCAATTATAATATAAAACTAGTATGAAGTGGTTGAAGGGAAAAAGTATGCTACTTTGGGAACATAAACTGTCAGTCCTCTGAGTTATTTTCAGTTTGTATCAACTCCACATAAACCCCAGAAGATACAAGCATCCACTGTTTTTAAACCCAAATGAATTAATTGTAAGTCTACAAAATACCCATAAATACACATAAAAAAAAGACATTCATAATCCTGACCTAAAGCAGAGCTGACCCTGCATCCACATAAAAAGGCTTCGGAGCTGAAAGCTGCTGTTTAATTTTATTTTTCCAAAAAGAAACCATTTGACATGTTCATAGTGCAACAGTTTTATTTAGTTACCAGTTGAAGAATCAGCTATTCTAAAATTAAACAAAAGGCACAGCATCACTTAACTATCACATGGATGCTTATAGTGTGAATCTAGGACAGAATGATAGCTTTCTCTTAAATGAAAAGGTGTATATAATGGGCTCAAGCATTTGAAGGAAACTCAGCTACACTACTGTATGCTTGTCCACATCTAGCATCTCTACCTGCAGAGGTCTAAACATCATTTCTACATAAATAATGTCAGCTTGCACCTTAAGTCTTTTTTATAGTCTTCCACAGCAGATCAAAGCCAGTCTACCTGTTTCAGCCTTGTAGAGTGTTTCCTTTCTCATTTTAGCTCTGCACCATTCTTTCAGACTCCTTTGTCCATCCTTCTCTATCATAGGAGTTTCCTGTTTCCTTTTCAACTTTCCTTGCACTTGAAACAACCCACCTCTCTTTTCTATAATTAGAAAACTTGACCTAACTTTATACAGATTGCTATATTTCATCTGATTTTACTAAGATTTGTAAGACCTTTATACCAGAGAAAGTATGGGCTTTCAATGTATGCAAAAGTACTAAATAAAGTTGTTATTGCTGATATTGCTTACTTTTTTTCTCCTTTCTTTTTTTACCTTTTAATATCTTCCTCTTACTGGATTTTGGTGCAAAGATCTGATTTAAAAAATAGAAACCATGAGTATCTGCTAGGGGTCATCATCTGTGCCAACCAGTTGTTGCAGTACTCAAGTCTAAACACTTAATACTTTGGACACTCAGGTTTTGAAATCCCTGCTATATCAGCTGTGACAAAAGTGTCTTAAGAGCACTTTTTACATGTACTCTCTTCTCTCTACAAAGCTTGTGATGAACTTTCTCAGAAGTGGCAAAAAGTCCATTTACACTTTAACCAGTTCTAGAAAATCCTACCCCCTTTTCTGCATACTCTGTTTTAGCAAGTCCTCTGAGAGATCTGCAAGATGGAGAGTGGCAAATAACAGGCATCTTTAGCAAGTAATTTTCTTCTTTATGCTTCAGAATTCCTGCAGTCCTAAAGGTAAAGAAATCTATTTCTCCATTTATCCTACAAGGAGCCTTCCTCTATGAATTCTGATAGCTATCATTCTTACACAATTTTTTCATTCTGCCTATAGGACATTAACTACAGGAATCTAAATTACTAGTAACACAAATTTGCAGCAACTGAACTGTGTCTTCAAGTCATGAGTGTAATAAACCAATCTATAGGACAAGCTCATTCATAGATTTCATGCATGTAGCCGAATGTTTCTTCATTCTAAATACTATACCTAGAGCCTCTGTCAAACCCCTTATATATTATTTTAAACTCTCTGAATGACAAAACCATGAAAAACTTGAAAATACAATGGATTCACTGCTGCCAAAGTTTTTTCATGTATAGTCAAGTAAATTTCAGCCATTCAAGAACTGCAAATATGAAATGCCAAGGAATGCTGTAAATTAACATGGTCTGAAACTGTGCATTAAGAATTTAGAAAATAGTGATGATGTTAATGATATCTTGTAAACCTAGAATAAAAGACAAACGTAGAGATTTAGATGTTGGATAATGAAGTAATTAAAGTTGACAAAGATAATCAGAGTTAACAAGGCTGTATTGTAACTTCTTTGGAACTGTGGGAACTTCAAAATAAATGGTTCAGTAAACACAGTGATGAAGAATGAAGTAAACAAACTGTGAGCTGGGGATTTCATCAGAAGTCACTTCTATTTAAGCATGAGTTCAACAAATTACCTGGAAAAAAACTGAGCTTGTTGCAAGTATAGGGTGTTAAGGGAGTTTGTAATCCACTCTGTTCATTCCAAAACATGACAGCACACTAAATACTGGAAGCTGAAATATTGTTTCAACAAGCACAGTTACCATTACACCTCTGCTGACACTATCACTAAAACATGACTGTCTTTCAAAGAAAAAGAAAGAGCAAGTTGCATCAAAAGAATACAGGTCTCGAGCCAAGTCTTCTAAAAGCAAAGGTAACAGTCTAACTGACATCAACAACTTCTGGTTCATTAACATCAGTAAAGTGTAACACAATATGTTATTTATTTGTAGCAATACAGATATTTACTTGCTTATTAGTATTTAGTTTAACTACACACTTTGGGGCTGTTGTGATCTGGCAGTGTTCAAGGCCAGGCAGGACAGAGCCTTGTGTGGCACGGTTTAGTAGGAGGTGTCCCTGCCCATGGCAGGAGAGTTGGAACTAGATGATCTTAAGGTCCTTTCCAGCCCTAACTATTCTATGGTTCTATGATTCTATATTATTGGAAAGATAGAAAATAATAGAATTTATCAAATAGAAAAATAAAATTAAGTAGGAAACAGTAGAAAATCAGATTTTAAATGTATATTAATCCATGTATTAGAGTGCTACTGGGATGCACTTCCAGTATTTCAAGTAAGTTCTACACCAATATGAAAGATGTCATACTTGTGAGGAGTTTTACAGTGCTAAGGATTACTATGAAAGTCAATGAGCCAGAGGACAGACTATATAGACTGAAGATAATTATCTCAAAGATATATATAATATATAATAAATATATATAACGATATATATAATATATAATAAATATAATTCAAAGAAAATATTTGAAGACTGAAAGCTCAACAATAACAGAATATTTGCTTTAAATATGGTGACAGTAAGGTAGAGTTCAAAACATGCCTATGAAGCACTGAACTGTGAGCCTCATAGCAATAATTCTTTTTGTTATTTTTTACCATACCATCATGTATGTCATCCATGTGATACTATGAATTTCCAATATCAGTATTAATACTGACCCCAGAGGAATTCAGGAAGATGTCCATCTTTAATAGAAACTATAACTATCCACTGCCATTTGTCAAGAGCTCCTACTGGTTCTCAGCCTTTGCAATCTTTAAACTTAGGTCTCTTTTTTCCAGTAACCTATGATTGTAACTCAAACACAGGGTAGCATGTTTCAATATGTGTGTAGTGAGATGCTTTTCTGGGGGATAAGAGAGTGAGGTGAAGCAAGTCAAGCAGCTGCTTACTGTACAGAAACTGCCACATGGGTAGACACCATCTCTCCTGAACATCTGTCTGGAATTTATCATCAGTACCCTAAAAAGGAATTTCAGACTTCAAGCCTAGACATTCTTATTCTTTGCTTATAAGCTACCTTCTCAATACTGCATATAGTTTTGCCTACATTCAATACTATAACATGATGAGATATATAACATGATAAATGAGATAACACTAATCAATTATGGCCTCCTATGGAGGGTAATAGGGTCATAGAATAGTTAGGGTTGGAAAGGACCTTACAATCATCAAGTTCCAACCCCTCTGCCATGGTCAGGGATACCTCCCACTAAACCATGTCACCCAGGGCTCTGTCAAGCCCGGCATTGAACACCACCAGAGATGGAGCATTCACAATTTCCTTGGGCAACCCTTAATAACATAATGAAGAGACTTTATGTCAAATAACACATATTTCTCCATAGTATGTTGGTGCATGAGATGAGATTATGCATAATCTGTAAAATGTCCAGTGTGATTGCAATTAAACTTGCAAAAGCAATAACGTTGCTAGCTTTGTAGCAGTCCTGGCCTCTTCAATTTTGCTTTCTGATGAAGTAAAAAGAAAACCAAATACATAAGTATGGTCTTCCTCCCCATCTTTCTACCCCCTAACACTGTCTTAGCTATCACAATAGGATAGAAGGTGAAAAAAAAGCAAAACCTCTTGGGCTAAATCATGTAAGGCTTTAAATATATTCATCAACACTTTGACTTGCACATAGAAGTGAGTAAGCAGCTCATGCAATGTTTCATTACTGATGTAAAATCTGTAAAAAATGCTGCTATGAAAGCCAGTATTTCAAAATCATTATTGTAGCAGAAGCTTTTTCTGTAGACTCACTTTGTAAGGGGAGCAAACATAAGGTTTACTTTCAGATACCTCTCCATGTTGACTCCTCCTCATAATTTGAAACAGTAGGATTATGTGTCATTATCTGCCCAAAAAAAATCACACATGATCTGTACAAGTATAATAAATTACCATTTCATTGTCATCACAAGGCGATTGTAGGTGTGAGCAGAAGTACGTTGTATAGCAACAGTTGTTTCTTTATACAATGTTGGCATTTCGTGGTAGGATGGTTTGAAGGGTAGTCTCAAGATCTAAGAGAAGTATTTTGTGATTCAGTTGAAGTGCTCAAATTTTATAAAAAGTTGAATATTTGTATCAACAAATGTTAGTTAAGTCATTCTGTTTCCATGGCAGTTATGTTAAGCATAACTACTGTCCCATCTGTGGCAAACACTTTTGCAGTTGTGTTACAGTTTAATGTTTTTACCCTTTTCTGCCACTGCACAGTGTCAAATGAAGCTCAGAATCCTTCCTAAGAGCAAAAGTTACTACCTGGTCCCCTGGGACACCTCACAGTGAAAGCAGGACACATGACTTCAACACAACATTGTCTCCTGAAAAAGACACAGAACTGAAAGAAGCATAAAGAGCACACTACACAGAATTCATCTCTGACTCTAGATTCACAATAGCAGGCTAAGTCATCACTGAAGCCAGCCATACATCTGCTTCTTCTGCCATTCAGAAACCAAGATCAGAAGACAGCATTGGCTGCTGGCTGCATAATTTTTCTACATAGCTCTGTCTTTGTTGTGCTTGATTTATGACACTGCCATAGCACTAAAATATTTTGTCTGATCTGACTTTTCAGAGAAAGTCTTGAAATTTTTCACAATGTGGTATGCAGCACCACTTTTTAGTAAAACAGTTGCACTGTAAGTTAACAGCTGAATGGTTTTTTTGTATTGTCACAAATTATGCAACAAGCTGATTTTGTTGGCTCCCAGTTTGCAGGGGTAATCTTTAACCATCCAAAAAAAGACCAAAAGAGTCTGAGAATTAACCTTCTCAAATATAAGGGTTTCTTCCTTAGATATATGGATGTTCTTCACTGTGAGGGTGGTGGGGCACTGGAATAGGTTGCCCAGAGAAGTGGTAAATGCTCCATCCCTCTCAGTGATCAAGGCCAGGTTGGACAGAGCTTGGGGTGACAAGGCCTAGTGTGAGGTGTCCCTGCCCATGGCAGGAGGTTGGAACTAGATGATCTAAAGGCCCTTTCCAACCCTAACTTTTCTATGATTCTGTGATTCAGTATGTTTTCTGTATATTACCCCACAGTAGCAGATTTCTCATGCAGTTAAGTAATCTATAGAATGCAACAGAGGACATGTCCTCCAGTGATACGCTTCAGGCTTAGCAAAATCTCAGACATGCTCCCGAATCTGCAAAACTTGACCAACTCTCCTACTGCTTAATCCCTTTCTGTGCCTTCAAAGAGCTGTTGCTGTATTTGCCTAACACATGTCACATCACCTTAAGCTTTCTTGTCTTCTAACTATTCTATGATTCTAAGTACCAAGTAAAAGCAATCAATCAAAATAGACAGACCTAGGTCTGCTTCCCCCTATTCTTATGCCTCCTCACTCCATATTATTTTTGCACAATTAGAATTTTATCTAGCTTTTAGTTAATCACACTGCATTTTAGCATCAAGCTATCATACACAAAGCCTTTCTTCTCTGAAAAATAAAACCTTTCATATAATAATAGAGGAGTTGTTCTTTTTGTGTGGCTTGGTACATTTTCCAAAACATTTCTGTACTACAGAAAATTGTCATAACATTCAAAATAAAATTGTAAATATTCAGCTGCTCTCCTAAGGTACAAAACAACTAAATGATTTCATAGTCCTATAAATTATTCAGCTGTTCAGAAGAAAATACTGTGGAACATATCAAGTTGAGTTGTGCTCAATAGCTGCAGGATTTTACAGCTACCAGTAAGGTAGCAGCTTGAGAACTTGCTCTTGGGTGCCTATAGCAACCATCAATAATACAAAAGTCCCCAAATTATCAACATTAGTGCAATTTTCTAAGTATATATGAAATCAGGTTGTTAAAGGAAAAAAAGGGGGAGCTGATGTATCGAGGGAAAAAATCTTGCAGCAGAGAAAAAATGAAGAAAATGAGCTGGTAACAGTCTAAGGGAAATCTATTTTGTTGCTAAAACATATACTCCTGAAATGGGGAAGTAAGTGGCAGATTATTAACATGAAGTGGTGAAAGCATGATGTTATGCGAGTCAAATTGCCTAGTAGTGTTAAGGATGCAATTAGTTTTGTAAAATGTTATGCCAGGCTGACAGACAATTATCAGAGAAGCTTAAGAACTGAATCAGGTGCCAGAAAGCAGCAGTGGAATAGGAAACACTGAACTGCCCGGTGCTAGGTAGAAAGAGTGGCAGGGACAACAAAAAAAAAAAAGAAAAGAAAAGAAAAAAAAAAATGCCAGAAAGAATGGGAAGAGAGAGCTGTAGGATGCAATGTGCCTTTTTGTGGTGACGTTTTTTGCAATGCACCTGCTTCTCAGTTGTTTTTTAGCAGAGNAGAGTGGCAGGGACAAAAAAAAAAAAAAGAAAAGAAAAGAAAAGAAAAAATGCCAGAAAGAATGGGAAGAGAGAGCTGTAGGATGCAATGTGCCTTTTTGTGGTGACGTTTTTTGCAATGCACCTGCTTCTCAGTTGTTTTTTAGCAGAGGAGCCCTTTCCCAAGGTTGAGTTTTAAGTAAATAAATAGTGTGTATTGTGACATATTTTGCTTATTCTCTGTCTTCTCCAAAAATTAATCGTCACAGAATCCCAAACTGGTTTGGGCTGGAAGGGACCTTAAAGCTCATCCTGTTCCAACTGCCTGTCATGGGCAGGGACACCTTCCACTACACTAGGTTGCTCAATTATATATACACCATTTCTTCTAAACCCTTAACCTTGACTTTGGTCAGGCCTTATTCCAAAACAGAGCTCATTTTATGAATATTTAGTTCACTCGTCCCTTTCTCTCTCTATGGGCCCTTATATACCTTTAACTATTTCACTGGGAGCCTTTTCCCACATCTACCACACAAACCACCTTGGAAGTACCTCAGACTACACTTTAAATATTTCTTACCTGTTCTCAGTAAGAAAGTGACATAAATACAGAGCTCCTTCTGATATTTAAACCAGAAAAATGAGCATAGCCAAAAATGTCAGTTGGTTCTTTTTCATTTGGGGGGGGGGGGGGGAAACAACCAGGCAAAAACGTTCATTGTAGTTTGATCTGTCCCAGTTTTCAAAACAGTAAGTTTTCTTTAAAATTATGGTCTCCCTAAAGATACATACTGCATACTGTCTGTGATTTACCTTCCTCTCCTCCCATGATTTTGAAATACTAAAATTTACTACTATATATTAATTTATTAAGATTTAACCACTTAATCTTTACACTCTTACTGCATGACTCAGAGGGGAAGTCCTGCTAACACTACAGTAATGAAAAGAATATTAAGGCTGTCATTGACTTCAAATTTTTCTATTGACTTGCTTGACATTATATAAATGTTCTTTCATTGTTAAAATCTTTTCCTTTAAAGGGAGGGGACTTTGGAAAGTCCAGGGACATTCCCTTATAATATTTTTTGAGAGAGACAGCAAAATGAAAAAACCCCAAACTTAGAGCCCATTTTATAGAGGAACTCTGATCACCTGGAAGTTTAAGGCTAAAAAAGTTAGTGTCAGTTACTTTTCCAGCCATTGTTTCTGTAATTTAAGATGTAGTACAACCATTATTTTTTTAACTTAAGTAACAAAGCCAAGAAATGTCATTTAAAAAAAACCTAGTAAATTATCCACTGAAGTGGAAACTGATTTCTAAAACATTTTTGATTAAAAGAAAGCTTGTTTGCATTAGAAGTAACTGCTAAACAAGACTGCTGCAGACTCAAAGTCTGCTTTGTAAAGCACTTTCAGCAAAGCTGCAGCACAGCTTCAGGAGGGGCTAAAGATTTCAATCCAGTATGCACTGTAAAGTGCTCTATCCAAGTTATGTATAGTACTTCTAGCACTGCATTCCTCCAGACCTAGGCTGACTCAAGTTTAGTTTTGTACCTTCTGAAGACCTTCAGCTGCAACAGCATGCAGATCAAGGGTGATAATTTCCTCCAGCTAGAAAGAGATGGGGGGAAAAGGACAACTGCATGCAAAACTCAGGGAACATACATTTGAAATAAATAGTAAACCACAAGATCTTGACATTTGTCTGCAGATACTAAAGTTTAATCCCACAAAAAACTCTGGAACCAGATGGAAAGGAATGAAAGCAGAATTTTGGCCTCTGCCTTGAATAAAAAGAACCTCAAGGCCTGCAGAAATCCTAAGACTTCCAGAAGCTGGATTTCAGTTACGCTGAATGTACAAAGGTGTCTCACAAAACAGAGCAGGCAGCCCCTAACACCTCTTTGGTTTGGACTTTGTCCAACAAAAAGTTATATACCCATTTTCAGCCATGCTAGCTAAAACTTATAAAGAAAAACTGACTGAAATCTGAGAAAGGCATAGAAAGGCAAAGAAAGGCAGTCTGTTAGCTTGTGATGCACAATTATTTCTACTCAGGAATGCAGAGGGAAAAATGACAGGGTTTTTGCTTGACTGACCAGATGGTTAACTCAGTCACACCTTCCAAAAACCACTGTCTCCAGTAATACTGAATAAGCATAACCGAGAACAACAGCCAGGACCAAAATCTCTGGATAATATGTAAACATAAGACACTAACCAAGGATAATAATCAGTACAGAAGAACGTGTTGTGTAATTTCCCCTTGCACCACCAAAGCAAAATTAGTGTGATTAAAATAGAAAACTATACATTTACTGGGAATGAATGTGGAAAAATTCTATTTCTCAATAAGCCAAGATCCTTAAAGATCCATGAAATATATACCCCAGACCCTCTGGATAAGAGGAAAAGGAGGAATGTCCTTCTTTTGTCCTTGACACCACAGAATACTTCCAACTCTTTCTGAAAAATGTGATCATGAAGCATGTCACAGGGAATGCTGTAGGCTGAATGCTGATTTCTGTAACACAGGCATAAATCCAGAGGAATTCCATTGACTACTACTGTGAAAAGAAATTGTCTACTACAAGTCTATCTAAAAATGTTAAGACTAAGAAAACAAGGGAGGAGAGTAGTAAATTGACATAAATCAATTGAGTAAAACAAATACAGCTAAGTACAAAGAATAAGTAGAATAAATACTTGACAATGAAACAATCCTATATTATGAAAAAACAGTTGATACTCTGAGAAAGTCAAGCCTTCAATGATGGGTGCATCCACAGAGCATAAACTGGAGTTAACACCCATGTCATATTCAGGTTTTGACAGAATTATTGCATAGCCACAGTAAAGCTGATACAAGTGTTGATCCACATGTGATAGTCTGCCAGCACTGCAATAAACCAAGATTTGTTCCTATCTTCCTACCTTTTGAATGCATGTACAGATCTGAAAATACTTTTTTCTTAATTGTAGACAACAGGTTCACATAGTACTTACAGATGATTTTTCAATATTTCAGTATCTAGATCTTATTCATTTATTTCCTATTAAATACAAAAGTGCCGAATCATTTTATAGACAATGAACAAGATTTGGCAATGGTACAAAATGCTTATAAACAACAACTATGATGTTATAACACAGCATACTTGGACAGTTGTGATTAAGTAAAAATTTATGGGGCAGAGTTTCTCACCTGCACATTATCTATAGGTTAATCACTCACAACATATGGAAAAATTTAACGATAGGAGTATTGGAAAATCCCAATGCGAAATCATGATCTGAACAGCCATGGCTTAGTGATGACAGGCCACAGACGGTGAAAATGAAGGAATGCTAATCCTCAGCCAAGAAAATAAAAGAATTTATCAGGAATGTAGCACTGCTATATAAAGAATTATCCTTTACTTGAGCAGAAGTTGTAAAACATAGTGCTCTTATTCTTACACACTTGCATGAAGAACCCAGTAGCATTATGGAATAACAGTAGAAGCAACATATTCACGGCAAAGGTAGCACATCAATTAACATTTACTCAAGTGTATGACAAATTGCTCAATAAAAAATGATGCTTCCACTAGAATTAGAAATAATTATAACTAGCTATTCAATTAAGAATATTACGCATTATGGAATATATATGAATATATGAATATTAAGTCTTCACCTTATGAAGCATATGCCCATTACAAACCAGTTTAAATAGAGTTTTTCTCAGCAGCTCTAATGATCAGTGGCAGACAGATTTAAAAAAAATAAAAATGTATTTGCCTTGCTATTGAGGCAAAAGGGAACATACACAGGAAGTATGAAACAGGGAAAAATAGAATAGAATAGAAAGGTAATTACCTTTTAACATTATGTATTGAAGAAATTGTAGCATGTGCATGCCAAGGATAACATTATCTTGATGTTATGAAGATGAAAAAGTTGGAGGGAACAGGTAGGTATTTCATACAGTTTAAGGAACATGTTAAAAAAAGCATTACCTGCAGAGGCAGATAACAATGATAAAAAAAACCATTATTACAGAGTTTTGGGACTGGAGCAAAGGGTTCAAAGCAGGCTTCACAGAGGCTGAGAAATCAATGGAGTTCAAGGGCCTGGACTGAGAGCTGCCTACAGTTCTTACTGTCTTCAGCAACACTAAAGGCCATTCACTAAATTAGAATCTGAATAAAATTAGGATCAAAGGGCTGACATCACGGGCAGAAATACAAGCTCAGAAGAACTGTCACCTCTGAATTTTACTTGCCTTTGCCCACTGGCCAACAGCAGGAGCTGTGGCTCTTTATACTACTACCCCTCAGCAATGGTCTAAGAACTGAAAATGTGAGGGATGGCAAACATTCCTCTCTACTTGTATGGCAGTGATGGGAAACATGATCTGTAAGGGGAGTATAGGCTAAAAAGGTCAGAGTAAAGCAACAGCTGGAAGACTGTTGCTTTACAGTCTTTGTTGATAGAAAAGAAACCAACAATTAGTAGACAGCACTGATGAAACTCAGAGAAAAATCTTAACCCAAGAGCGAAGATATTTTCTGGTCATTAATTATTGAAGCATTTGTGAATTTCATCACAATGACATTAAATTGCCTTTGAATATATTAATTAAAACACCCAACATTGCGAACATCAGTATTAAAAAAACAACACTGAACATCTCTTCTGAACAGACACCTGTGTCATCACAGACATCCTGGCCCTGCATTTAAGTTACTTAGCCCCATCCATATCGCTGTTTCATCATCTGCAGTGCAGCCACTCCACTCCATGAAGAATCAGCTGGCATACACAACCTAAAGGAAATACCTAAAGCTCAAACATGCCTGCCTTTCCTTTGAGTTGATTTTATGTCCAAAACTGTGTTAAAACTTTGATAGTTGTTTATGATTTTGCAATACAGCCTGAGAAATGGTAACCACTTATTAAAACTAAAATACCAAGATAAAACAAAGGAAAAAATAAATAAACCTTTAGACCAGCATGAGAAAAGAATCCTGTCAGACCCAAGTGAGGTTCTTCCCTGTAGTTTCTTGGCACTACTGGCAACTGTCCAGTATATACTGACATCCTTGTCCTTATACTAAGTATAATAACAAAAATATTCCTCCTTTTAAAGCCATCTGTGAAGCCTGTGGTCTGGTGATGGATAGATGCCTTCAAAGCAGAGCCTAGATCTCCTTAATCTTCAACTTTTACCAGAGATATGTTTTCTCTCTAAATGAATTGACTTGCTGTTTGCTTAAGCAAAGAACTAAATGTCTTAAATGCTCTGGGCATGTCAGAAAGATATTGCCTCCCAAGATGGCAACAGAATCAAAAAAGAATCTGCTGGCAAGCTGCTCTGAATAGATCCCAGGCAGCTTGTCTTGTGATGAAGCTAACTTCAGTGGAAAGCTAAATATCAAGGCTATGCAAATCCCTTTTATTCACACAAGCAGGAGCCAATAACAAAGTGATCCTAAATTCAAAAAGGGAGACCAACTGACTGTAGCTGTGAAAATTCACCTCTATTCTTCTACATTCTTCTATACAGTGAGAGAAATGCATAGCCATTATATTCATTAATATGGCCAGGCACAGCAGTAAAGCAGTGCTGATTTTCACTGTTAATAAACTATTAACCCTAATGACTAGCAGGGCTTTAACAGAAAAAAATCTCCAAATTATTTTATTTAGAAAACTTATTAATGAAGACAAGAATACACTGGTCAGGAACCTGAATTAACGATGGTCCATTGAAATAGTAGTTGCATAATTTATTTCATTCCTGCCAACAGATCCAAAGTTGATAAGATCCCTCAAGCAAACAGAATCCTGAGGCACAATCAAGTTTAAATTTGAGTACAGGATTATGTTCAGTCCACTATTTGATTAACTTAATCCTGATCTTTAGAACTGCCATCTTTCACCAAATCCTTCCAGACCACTGAGCTACTGAGAAATAGCTTCTGAAAGTGGCAGTTACAGACAGAAAAGAACATTTTTCACTCAATGAAATCCACAGACTTCCTTAATTTATGCCCCCAACTGAACTGATTTGATTAAAGTTTTGTTCCATTTTCCTTTAATTAGCCAGAGCAGCTTAAATTAATTATTATTCTTACATACAGGAGCAGTACCAGGAAGGTCCATGCAGGCATTATACACGTGAAATTTGAAAAAATAAAGTTTAGTCTAAAGATTTTTTCAATCTAAATTACAAAGCAAGATGAAACCAGTGTATTATTGATTCAGCTTCATTGATAAAGGCTTTTTAAAATGCAATCCACCATTTAAAACCGAGTAATGTAAAAGCTGTCATGGGCAGTGCTGCATGAAAGATTCCACACAAAATTCTGTCTTGTGATGGCGGGTGTTATGTTAGAAGGGCAGTGCTGTGCAGTCACTAGCCTGGAGCAGTCATTGCTCTTCTCCTGATGACAAGGACGGAGTCTGTACATGAATCTGGCTCAGGGACAGAAAAGCAAAAGCTTTCAGTTACCCACCTTCAGAACCTATTTGCATACAGCTGAATACCAGCTAGTACGCATTTAGATACAAGCATCTTCTGAGTTACCCAATTGGGTTCCACTGAGCTATTATCCTCTGGTGTAAATAAAAGCAAAATCTGCTGTTAATCGTGTATGTGTTGTCTATGCTGCTCAAAAATACAGGCACTTCTCATGGACAACTGGCCTGTTCAAAATTCCTGGCATAGTGTTTACCGTTAAAATAGTTGTATCTGCTGACCTAATTTGTCTTTGGTGGTTACATCACTTCAAGACAACCAAGGACAAATCCCAGTTTCCAGTGCAACTGTTTCAAGCTGTTTGTAGCAATCACCAGTAGGTAACAAGCCCCATGCTGCCCCATCACAGCAGTGCTGCCTGAGGAAGAACTGTACACCTTATTTTAGCCAGAATGAAAACCTGCAGACTGCCAAAGAATCAGTGGGAAGAACTTAAGACTCCCATTTCTTTAAGTCAAATACATGTAAGAAGAGGGAATATTCTCCCTCTTCTTGTACATAGATACAGCATTTTTTTCTACCAACCATGACTCCTTTCTTTCTAACTGGTGAACCAAAGTTAAAAACCTCAGTTTTTAATTACTTTTTCCTCCATAGCTTTCCTTATAATGGAAGAGTTTACTTGCTGGACACAGCAATTCTGCTTTATACTGGGTATCTACCATATTATATATTGTAGCACACAGCTTGCTAATTTTACTGTAGCAATTGCAGCTACCTAACTAATACGTTAAAAAAGCCAGTCCCCAAAAAGAAACTGTATATGCAATTGTTAGGACAGAAGCTGTATGCTAGTACAGTCTAGAATTAAGCTTACATACCACACTTGTAAATTAGTGAGAAGAGGAAGCATATCTGACTATAAAAATGTATTCCTTTTAGTATAAGAGGCTCTCTTACATTTGTTCTTAACCATGTTTTCCCTTCTGGTTTGTATTGAGAGCTTGGCATTCGGTGCTGTGAAGTTTAAAAAAGCTGACCTTGAAAACGCAGTCACATTTATTTTTGAATGTTAGTTTAGTTTCACACCCTGAAAGTGGCTTCCTGCCTTCCAGATTTGCTGAATGCCGTATGACCGGCCATGCCTGAATTTGCTGCACAGCTCTGTTCAGGCTGCACTACAACCATTATACTGTTCACTTGTGGCTTGAAATACAACAGAATTCCATTTTATGAAGCCACACTGTGATGCTAATCACCCTCCTTCATGGAAATGATGATCTGCTTACTCACACACCTTGCAGCTTTTAGAGGTGACAGGCCAGCTCCCTGCAGCAGGTTTTCTCCAAGATCTTCCTCAGCATTGGAAGAAGGACATTTCTACACCCCAAGAGGCTTCAGGCAGCACTCTCACTGGATTCACACACACCCAGGGAGGTATTTCAAAGACCCACTAGAAGGACCTTTTCCCATTGAAAACCTGAAACAGTCCTTCTAAAAGTTTGGCGTGTTCTGTGCAGAATAAGCACAGCGCTCCCTTGCACCCTGCTAAGCTGTGAGAAAGTCTGTTCATTAAAGCAATCTGTCGGGCTGACATTAAGGGTGAAGGGGTTGCTCTGTGCTCACAGCAACTTGTAACATTTCCATGAACCTTCCCTAAGAATAGTACTATTACTATCTACACAGTAATTTTGATAGGCACTGCAAGAAGCAAAACCATGAGTATATATACACAGTGTTCCACGGGGAAATGTGGGATTGTATCAATGATGTTGGTACAGCTGGACTTGTGAAGTATGTACAATACTCAATGCAGGCATTAACTTTATGCTCTTAGACTTTCCCAGACACTAAAGATGATGGGCTGAAGACACTTGGATAGAAATAATTCCCAAAAACAGCTGATCAAGCACAGAACACTGTTTTAGTTCCTGACATTTCCAGCTAGCTGTAAGCCCTGCACATTTAAGTTTCATGTATCTGTGAAAGAATCAACAGCACATAACATTTTATTTTATCTTTCTTTCACATGTGACCCAATTCAGAAAGGCTCATTTGGAAAATATCTCCCCATCTTACAAAAGGACTTATTCAGAGTCGAAATAGACCATATCCTCACCTCACACTTGGCATCACATTTCACATGTAGCATCAGATTTAATCAAACTGAAAATTCCACTGTCTTAAAGAGAGTTTCTCCTGACATGCACTAATGCAGTTCACAATTAGGGAATAAGCTCATGACAGCAAAATCAGAATACAGAGTTTACCTGCTTGTGCCTGCCAGATAAGCTGTTATAATTCAAATTCTTAGCTTATCCAAATTATGCAGTAAAACAGGCTCACTCAGGCCTGAACTGAAGAATGAGAGGACAGAGCATAGCTGAAAAAATTAGTAACATTGGAGGTACTAGCCATCACCTACTGGTGCTACAGAGCATCACTATTCAAATAAACAGCAAGAAATCCACCACCAAATTCTCAGGGAACAATTACTGCATCTCCTATGAGAAAAAAGGAAAATAAGCATTAATGATCATATTTTGGTACTAGACTGATGAAAAAACTGCTGCTGCTGCTGATTAACAGCTTTTTAATTTGTTTTTACTGCACATACCCCCAGAATATACCTTGTGAAATAATAATGTCAGCCCTTTCATAGAATCAATACTTTTTCTTAGCCAGCTGCAGTATTTACATGGATTTATCAGATCCAAAAGTCTGTATAAGCTTTTTAATAAAAATCATAGTTCTCGAAGTTTTACATAACCACAGCATTTGAGGTAGGACAAAAGGGAATGGTAGTTTATGCTGGACCAGCTGTAGTACAGCCAACAGTTCAAAAGTGCTGATACTGGAGGCATCAGAATACAGCACTGCTGGACCTTCTAAAGCATGGGGTCAGGAAACCATCAGCAACCAGTGGCATTTGGAAAGCTAGTTTGACATCCAAGTGAAAATATTTGAAAAAGGAAACCTTATTGAAAAGAAGAAAAAAGTCTAATCATCAGTCTCCCTTAATGCTTTCTTTGCACAAAGAACCTCCCTTTACAGCTCTCACTACTTCTCCCTTGCTCCATACACGTATTTAAACAAAAACACATTCTTAGTCCCCCAGTCTCCTGGCTGTAAACTCTACAGATGCCAGAGAGCTGCCTGGCCAGGGAGAACTGCACATCCTGCATCCCCATCCTGAAGGTGAAGGAGAAATACATGCTAAAGTGACCTTGCTGCAGAAGATATTGCTACTGAATGGCTTCAGCCAAAACATTTACCAGGGTGACATTGCTGACGTAAGTGCTTTTACTTGGTGTGTTCTCCAGCAAAGGTCTAGATGTAAATGGCATGCTTCAGAGGAGGGGAAACCTTGTGAAACCTTTAAAATACATCTCTAGGTATTCTGAGAGATTCCAAATCATCTGGGCAGTGTGTGGGGTGCCATTAAAGAGGTGCATTGTGGGTTTTATGCAGCACATCTGCAAGCATATTGAAAAGAGTGGTTTTGTAAGTTTAATTCTGAATACCCAGAAACTGAGTCTTGAAGTAATAAGCCATTACATTAGTCCCTTCTAAAGATACAAATGTTAGAAATCAGGGCTTTCAGATCCACTTGTCTTTAGCTCATAATGAAATACTCATTCTTGTTTGATTCTTACCCCAAGTAGGTTCATATGAGTTCATTTAACTCCAGTCAAATAAATGGACACTTCCAGTTGATAGTTCAGGATCATGTTCCTTTATTAAAAGGGCACTTCTAAATATCAATTTATTTTGCTTAATAAAACCAAATGCTATCTAGCACAACAATTTAGTTTGTCAGAATTATGCCTTTAACTACATGAGGGTTGTAATTCTCCCCATAAAGACAGACTGGGAACAGTGAGATCTGCAGCAGGTAGGAGAAATCAGCTCCACAATACTGACAGCAAAACAGTGCAAAATCTCAACATGGTAAACTACACAGTATACAGGCAGAGAGTCAAGCATGTATCCTTTGGAGATCCCTGTATAACATACAGAAATATGAGAACAGAACATTCTCACTCATTCTAACAAACTGGCATAGACCCATTATGCATGGAAATTAATACCTACCACACTAAAAAGCCAAGCAATTTTTTAGCCATTTTACAGCTCCCCATTATAAACAGCACCAGTGCTGCAGACAGCCTATGAAAAATAGTTATTGGAACTGGTAGAAAATAATAAATAACCTTCTGTGGGCAGCATCAGTTGTGGTGTGATTTCATACTGGGCTGAAGTTGCTTTCAAAACCAGACATTGAAAACAAACAGGCATAGAATTAAAAATCGTTAGTGTTTTCTGGACAGGGTGGTCTTTTTCAAAAGCAAATGCACAGCAGTTTATTCCAAAGCACTTGGAATAGCTGCTGGAGCTGGTGTTTATAAAATCTGAATAAACCAGACACAAATGGAAACTCTCTGCTCTCAGTTACACAGGTAAAGCCACTGTAAAGAGGAGAATTTGTCCTGAAGGAAGCACACCATGCCAACATAGGAAAGGGTCTCAGAGCCAGACATGAAATAACTGGACCTAGCTCTGCTCTCAGCTATGCACACTTACCTGTGTTTCTGCAGCACAAAAAAATTCCTGTCACTTCTTAAAGAAAAAAGATCTCTGAAAATCCAGTGTCAGCCCTTTCCTTCCTTCCTTCCTTCCTTCCTTCCTTCCTTCCTTCCTTCNCTTCTTAAAGAAAAAAGATCTCTGAAAATCCAGTGTCAGCCCTTTCCTTCCTTCCTTCCTTCCTTCCCTCCCTCCCTCCTTCCCTCCTTCCTTCCTTCCCTCCCTCCTTCCTTCTTTCCCTCCTTCCTTCTTTCCCTCCTTCCTTCCTTCCTTCCTACCTTCCTACCTTCCTTCCTTCCTTCTTTCCCTCCTTCCTTCCTTTCTTCCTTCCTTCCTTCCTTCCTTCCTTCCTTCCTTCCTTCCTTCTTTCCCCCCTTCCAGCCATTTAGATAGG
>NDXB01011883.1:56679-83394 GCA_002631895.1 Agapornis roseicollis
CCTTCCTTCCTTCCTTCTTTCCCTCCTTCCTTCCTTTCTTCCTTCCTTCCTTCCTTCCTTCCTTCCTTCCTTTTCTATCAAAGACTTCTTCAAGAGTCAGGTATATAAATACTGGAGGCATGTTTTGGTGGTATATTTCCCCAGCTGCAGTCATGCTGTTGAGACTTCCCCAGGTTTAGGGGAAAACTGCAGGAAATGACTGATAGAGCTCAATATTGTTAAAAATACTAACAGCAAGTATGCATAACTACTACAGTCCATCAGCTGCAATTTATGAAAGAACACTTCTTACTGTAAAGGCAGACAGCATCAGATTTAAACCTACTGCAAAAGATAACACAGTTTAATTTTAGGAAATCATATTTCTTTCCATTCAGCCTGTACTGCCTAAACTAGACCCACCAATAAATAAAGGCAGGTACATCACTTCCTCCTCAGAACAAACTTGTAAGAGTAGATCTTAAGTCAATCAAGAACAAACAAGAGCCATTGTGCTCTAATATTGCTTTTAATTACCCTGCATGTTACCTCTTCTAACTCATTTTAATACATACACCTTTCAGAGCAAAGATAACATCTGTGGCTGACCACAGTAAATTGCTCTTCTATCATGCATGTTTCTTTCACAGTACTACGTAAACAGCACTTTGCAGTAAGCTCATAATACAGTTTCTAAATTCCTTTCTTCTGAGGTCACAGTGTATTACACTTCCATTTTCTATCACCCACTTCCCCATACTTTTCTCGAATGACTGAAGAGCTCAGCGTTCGGCATTGAGGACATGGTGAATGGGTTTTCTGCAGCTTTGCAGCAGCATAACAAACAACTGAGTCTAGCCCAGCAAACCATAGAGCAAAGGGCTGCTGTCCTCAGAGGGTGCACTTTACCAGAGAGTCATCATTATTTGCTAGTCTACAAGCGGGCAAAAAAGAAAAGCATATGGATTCCTATTGCATTAAGTATCTGCATAAGGAGATGCAGCATGAAAAAGAGATGGAAGACAAGCTACAGCCCACACTTCCTAACATTCATAAATTAATGCTAATGCATAGGGATTTTTTGTTTATAAAGAGTATTCTGAAGTGTAGGTTATGGTCCAAAGAGATAGTGGTCTCTGTGATGCATGGAAATACACAAATAGCATAGAAAATTATTTTCAAAAAATTATATACTTTGTGTGTACAAACTAATGCAACATCCAGCATGAAGTACTGCAGCCTTTCTTCCATTCCATTAAATGAACAAATTTTCCAGAAAGGCAAAGAAGGCACAGTTCTGCCTGAGAAGTTACTAATGATAAACTATTTGTCATTATATCTATTAATTTGTATTAATTATTCTAGCAATTATAATAACTAAATATTTCAGTGTCTAAGTCAGACTAAAAACTGTATTCACAAGCTAGAGCTGGATTTCTAGAAGACATCTTCCAGTGTGAAAAACAACACACATTTGTTTAATCAACCCCAATTTTTTTTTCCAATAACTATCCTCATTTAACAGTCTTTAATCACAGTTGCATTCATACTATTTACACCAAGCTGTGTGGTTTGGTTGATACACTGGAGGGAAGGAATGCCATCCAGAGGGATCTTGACACGCTTGTGAAGTGGGCTGATGCCAACCTCATGAAGTTTAACCATGCCAAGTCCAAGGTCCTACACCTGGGTCAGAGCAATCCCAGGCACAGCTACAGGTTGGGCAAAGAGGAGATTCAGAGCAGCCCTGCAGAGAAGGACTTGGGGGGTGGTGGTCAATGAGAACATGAACATGAGCCTGCTTCAGTGTGTGCTTACAGCCCAGAAAGCAACCGTATCCTGGGCTGCATCCAAAGGAGCGTGACCAGCAGGTCGAAGGAGGTGATCCTGCCCCTCTACTATGCTCTCATGAGACCTCACCTGGAGTATTGTGTGCAGTTCTGGTGTCCTCAACATAAAAAGGACATGGAGCTGTTGGAATAAGTCCAGAGGAGGCCACGAGGATGATCAGGGGACTGGAGCATGTCCCATACAAAGACAGGCTGAGAGAGTTGGGGCTGTTCAGCCTGGGAAAGAGAAGGCTGCGTGGAGACCTCCTAGCAGCCTTCCAGTATCTGAAGGGGGGATAAATGGATGGAACTGGATGATCTTAAGGTCCTTTCCAACCCTAACTATTCTATGGTTCTATTCTATAAATTACATTTTCTGTAACTAAGTCTCATTCTAAAATATCTACCGTCTCTGTGAATCTCTGTTCATTTCAAAAATCAATATCTAAGCCATAAAATGCAATCTCTAATTTTAAATAATGCAATGGCAAATGCTAACTTGGGATGACCAGTAGCTTCTCCCATTTAGTGACCTCAAACACAAAGAAATTGTACCTGCAGATTTCCACTGACAATAGAGATGCCAATAGATTGCCTTTCACACAGAATTTAAATTTAAGGACTTTTTAAAAGTGTTTAGAAGAAAACAGTGTTAGAACCTGTTATTGGTATTGGGTTTCTATTTAAAAAACAGCAATTCTTTTATTTTTCACCTCACTTCAAGATTTAAATTTTTATAACCAGGTAAACATCAGTATAGAACACTATTAACAGAATTTCCCACTTTGCAGCACCAAGCAAAACAATTCAGTAAATTTAGAAACTATCCGTAATAATAATAATAATAATAATAATAATGAATTACATATATAAGTTGTCTTGCCTCATCATTTCCCAAGCAGAACACATTAGGAAGTGATAGTACTAATCAGAATGCACTAAAACTTGATACTGTTTTTCATAATTAGAATGATTTTGTCAGTCATGTTAGAGCAAGTATTTAAGAGAGAAAAATAAAAATACTGTAATAATCAAAAATCCCAAAAGCTTGTGGGATTTTTTCCTCATTTCTCATAAATAATTTTTCTTGTGTATCTACATTTCTTTACAGTCCTTACTGTATGTATAATAGCATCATACCACAAGAACCAGAACAAAAAATGACTAGAAAAAAAAGTAGAAAGAAGCTCTGTAGCTAGAAAGCTTTAGCAAAATACTGGATTTAGTCTTATATTGCCATCATTTTCCAAATCAGATTTCAGCTAGTCATTTTAGATAGCATTTACAATTGCTCTTGATCTATTTTTATTCTTTGACTACTCATTTTGCTATGCAGTTCAGTAAAAGACACCTGAAAAAGATTAGTAATGATATTCACACTGGTTTAATGTAAAAGAAACTGAATATACCCATTTAATTTCTTCTCTGCTAAAATTACACTTCTATGGTTAGTTATTGTGTTTTCTTATTAGGTCACACATACTTAAGAACACTGATACCCCATTAGTTCATTTTACTGACAACAGAACATTACCTCTCCCTGTTCAAGGCTTTGTGTAAGAAAAAACTCCTAACATATAGAAATGTCTCTCCAAAGATCACCTCTTAACTACCCAAGGGCGATTCATTTAAAAATGCAGGCTGATACAGACTGAAAAAAGGAAATCCTCAGGAAACTAGGGTGGTTGGTGATTAGGAAAAGAAAGTTCTAGCTAAAGGAAAACAGAGGACAACTTATCTGGGTTGTCATTAGAATCATAGAATAGTTTGGGTTGGAAGGGACCTTTCCTTCTTTCTTCCTGTGAGGAAGATGCCAGGCAGGTAAGTACTCAAGCTCTTCTACAACAAATCATACTGCTCCCATGTTTCTGAAAAAGTTGGCTATTAAGTGACCAACAAACTCCTTTGTTCTTTCGAGTCATGTGTAAGTGGAGTTTGCCTGTTCTCACAGCACTGTCTCATCGGCAAGTCCAGAGTCTTTGCAGCAGAAAACAACAAGGACCAGGTGGATTCAGGAGCAAATATGGAACAGTAGGATCTCTGCTGTTGTTTGTAGTCTCCCTTCAGAGTTCCCCTGGCAGGACTACAGGACTTTCAGCTCACGGAGAAACCTTGCAAACATTTTGTACTAGTGGTGTGCTGGCCTGCAAGGGGTACCACAGCCTCTTCAGTGTGTGTGCCTGATATACACTGTTCTTTATATAATAACATGAGAGAGAGATTAGGAATGGAACCTCTTGGATATTATCTGACCCACTAATTATTTTTTCATAATTTAATGTACAGTACCATCTAATATTTTAAGGTGACGATGGCTTGCCCACCAAAATGTTTTCAATGAACCACAGCATACAAAGCAGTAATACTGAATTCTCAAAACTAAGGTATATATGATCTAATCACTTACTTATGGGGAACAAACTCTGCATTTATAAAATAAATGGAAAAATTCCACATGAACTTAACAAGAGCAGAAGGGATTAGCAAGTAAGATGAGAAACTGTCATAAATTTAACTACAGCATTAAAACTCAGCATCTGCTTCATTTAATACAATACCTTCTCTGTATAGGCTTAAAATGTAAAATGTTACTGAGTATATACATCTTAAACTAGAAGTAACTGCTGGTGGTTTGAAGAAAGTAAATGCTGTATTTATACGAGTACAGCATTCAGCAAGCATTTGTCAATATCAGTCAGTCATTGAGGAGGTTCCCTGCACTCCAGTACGCTGAATACATGCCTGCATAATTATGGATGGTTTGCATGACAGCTGGTGGGGAAAAAAAATAACACATCGGATATGAAAAATACAGAAATATTTTCATAAAACAAAAACTGCCAGTGGAACAGGGCTGCTGCGTCCTTTTCACTTCAGTAAAATCCAGTCATCCTCAAATACCAACTCTATCAGCTCTCTGAAGCAGAAAATAAGTAGGTATGTAATTACATACCGTTTTCCAAGATACGTACAATTCAATTTCCTTCAGCTTCTTGTGTCTACGGAAAATATAAAACTCAGGTAACATCAAATGAATGAAGATGTTTGCTGTTAAGTAAATGAATTTATCATTCAAATATCTGAGCAAACAGCCTAAAGGCTTCCATTGCTTAGAGGCATTTTGTATATGCAGAGTTCTAATAAAGCTGCTTGTAGGCTGTACTGTACACATAATTCCTAAGAGCAAATAGTAGTAAGGTTATAAATCCTTCTCCTCTATTCTTTTCTCAGTGGATTAGAGCACCAAACCTCATGGTCTGCAACATTCTCAACACGAAGAAGACAAAAAGTGAATCCGAATCAATATGAAAGTTAATCTAAAGGATGTTGTACTGGATCTCTGTTCTCTGCTTATACCAAAATCAAGCCAAATGTGAAGCAAGCAAAATTTTCTGTTTTGGTTTGCAAAATAGAAGAAAATATACCAACCTAAAGACTCACTCTTCCTCATGGCAGTCACCCTTTGTTTTAATTCCATCCTTTTAAGAAAAACAAAAA
Organism: Agapornis roseicollis; assembly: GCA_002631895.1. Taxonomy (NCBI): domain Eukaryota; kingdom Metazoa; phylum Chordata; class Aves; order Psittaciformes; family Psittacidae; genus Agapornis; species Agapornis roseicollis. The sequence continues at coordinate 61,986 of NDXB01011883.1, forward strand.
AATCACCTGAAGAAAACGTTCCACAAATCCACATACCTTAATTTCCAATAGCTGATCAACAGGTGTAGAAAAAAAATTCATAGCGCAATGCAATGGCATTCAAAGGGATTGGTATTATCTTAGAACAGGAAATAGTAGAGATAAATGTCATAGTGATCCACACAAATATACCTCCCTTGTATTCTGGGCCAGGCTGCACCAGGTCGTGAGGGTATTTGTTTGGACATTGCTCAAACTCCTGAGCACTGTGCCAGGTCCTGTGTGAGCTGTGTCACGTTAACATACTCATAATTCCACTTCTATCTTCTGCATTACTGACCTCCTCCCCCTCTCAAAAACAAAGGTTACTTTTTTATAGTCCAATATTAAAGTTGGTGGCATGAACAGAGATGAAGTCAAGCTCCAAAACTTTAATTCCTACACATCTCTGGTTCTGATTTTCAAGATTGGGTTTTCCAAAATGCTGATTTTCCCATCCTAATAAAAAGGGATACTAATCTTGCTGAACGTAATGTCCTGCTAGATGCCTATTTATGTGCAAGATTATGTGTATATATATATAATATATATATTTACAAGATAACTTATACAGTCAAATAATTTGGGGGATTTTTTTTTATTTTTCAGCATGGAGATCCTGCTTGTCTGTATGGAGTGGGAACAATACGATTTTGAACGTATATCAAAGTACTCATTTGGCTAATAACATCTAGTAAAACAGAAATATGATCCATCCTATGAGATTTGGGGCAGAACTACTATCTGTAAATCTAGCAGGAAAAGAAAGAGGTGTCTGAACTTTCAGCAGGAACAAAGCAAAGCTTCTCCACAATCAAAAAACATGGGTTACTGCAGAAGCAGAGTAATTACTGGCAAGTTCTCTTTAAATTTGGGATTTAAATGTATTTTCCCCAAGTGTGTGAAACTCATTATCAATGTGAAAAAATGTAGTCTCTGATATTAGCTGTATCAGCTCAAGAAATCTGCCCTCAGCATTTCTTCCTGCACAGTGTTTGAGCAGACACTATACAGACTGGGAGCAATGCAACGACATGTTTTTCTGTTCAAGCTGAACAGTTGCTTCTGCTGAAACAGCAAGCTGCAAATGGCATCACCAGGCAGATATTCCAGTTCATTGACAGTGGGACTTCTACTGGAGCCCTTCCTTCTTACCTGAATCAGTACATGACTCTAAGATTCTGTGATATCATAATGAATTCACATTAATTCTGGACCTAGTTCCTGAATCAGCTTGGGCTCATTTACCCCAGTTTTCTGCTCATTGCAGAAAAAGCATCCAGAGAATGTTCCCAGCACTGCACTAAACACTGGGCATTCAGAGAAGGCTGAAGATTAAGATTAAAGAAGGCATTGCAATACACTAATGGCATCTTTTGTTTAAGGCTTTTAATCCACACCATTTGGAATGAATGCTCTTTTTCTGCTTCATATTTTCCTACGTTATGATTGTTCCTCCTGGGACTGCCAGGGGGCTAGAGAGGCGATGAGAGTGGCTCATCATTTTTTCTCTTCCTGCAAGCCTTAGGAAGGAGGTGGAGTTTTGCTTTGTGATCCTCAGAACTTAAACCTGGGTGTTTGATCTAACAAATTCTGCAATTCTCCAGCACTTTTGAGTCTACAGGCATGGATGGACCCATGAAAACTCCACTGTCAGAAAACTGCTTCTCACATATGTGCAGTTTTCCATCTGTGTGCACTGGCAAAACCACTCTGGATTTCCTTCAAACTATAATATGCCAGGTCCGACCTCCCTTTTAACAGCTAGTTATATTCTACATTCAGAACATATGCACAAGCCACATAGGTCACCTCCCACCCTTGGCAAACAATGTAAAACACATTACCCCAGCATTTTTTCATGAAGTGTTCATCAGGCTAGAGCATTCTTCCCTTCCCCCTCCTATTTATAAAAAAGAAAAAGTGGATCTGGGGTAAGAATTACTCATTTTTAGACATCTTCTCAAGTATTCCAACCATTATCACAAAAAATTATAGTACCAGAGCTAACATAGCTTATAATAGATACAAGACACAAATGACACATGTTCTCTATGGCTATGCTTACCTAATATCAACATCTGTCAGCCCAAATCAGAACATCATTGTTTTCCAGCTTCCCAGTAAATAATGACAGCATCTTTGGGACCCATCCATTCAATAGCTGAAAAACAGCTTTGCCTTTGAAGACATTCTGGCCTGTCGGCACAAGTAAGCTGTCTATAAAAAGCAAGCAGCAACATTGTTTAGGAGAAATAATGATAAACATATTGGCAGCAGCAAAGCTAGAAATATAATGCTGAAAAATAAGACCCAAGGATGCTTAAGAGCCAAAAATCAAGAGTAGCAAAAAGCTCAACAACTGCTCAGTTTTTTAGGCTCTGAAAAATTTACATTTCTAATTTTGGCTGGAGCAACGCAAACCTTGAGCCACAATCACATCTCAGTAGAACAGATCAAGACCTAATAAATATGGTTACCAGCAAATGCAAGGGTTTTGTCAGGGCCCAGAGTGTTCTAATGGGCCTTAGCAAGCCTTACTAGCTTTGCTTGGTGCCCCCTCCCTGCTTCTGGGTGCAGGAGCCCTGTGCCCCCAAGCCCTGCCTGAGCTGTGCTGCAGGACAGAGCTGTGGCTGCCCTTGCTGGTCCTGCCCTGCTCACTGGGGCTAGCCCTGACTGGTGAAATCAAGCCTTCACTGTCGCCTAACACTTCTGAGATTTCACCATCTCAAATTGCCATTCATGTTACATGTGTTTTCGTTGTTGGTCTGATATGAAGAGAAGCTTTTGAGGCACAGAACCCAGGTCAAGATGATTAGGAGGATTTCTTTAGACAATGCTGCAATCCAAGGTGCCTATTAATCAAACCTTATAAATCACATATATTGCTTCATGTGCCAGTACAACCAAGACTGTTCTTGAAAACATTGTGGATTCCCTGATCATTTCTATTAGGTACAGTTCAAGGCTATGGAAAGCCACAGAAATCAGGAAGGCTAAAATATAACTTGGCCTTTTCTTCTAAAGAAACAAAATCAATCTCCTAAAGAAACAAAATCAGGGCATAAATGTTAAAAACCAGCTGCTGGTCAGAAAGTCTTAATTTCTAAGTGCCCCAAAATGAGACAATTTAAAATACACTTTTTCTGCATCAATTCAAAAATAAATCTCTTTACAGTCACTCCACAGCACTTAAGAATTTACTTGTGCAGTATCACTAACCAAGTCTGGATGTATTTGTTTGTAAAGCATGTCAAGAAGCAACAAATTAGTAACACCTCTACTTACTTGTCTTTTTGCATTTTCTACATATTTCAAAGCTAGGGAAAATACTAATCCTTCATTAAGCTATAAGTAACAAAAAATATTTTGCTAGCTAGAGCATACATTTTTTGCCTTCTAACCTACTGAATCACCACATTACTTATTAGAGCAGATATTCACAAATTAAATGGTACAAAACCAACGATTTTTTGCAGAAGATACTCAAAAGCATTAAACTTTGCTGTTCCTCTATTTTACTGAAATCCTTATAGCATTTTTGTCTTTAATTTTGTGATCCATAAGACCTGAATAACAGTGCTTATAACTAATAAACATATACAGAACTAAATCCTGAAGTGTAAATCACTATACAATACCTCAACTGTACTCCTTGCTATAGGATAAGCTCTTGCTAGAATAACGTTTATCTGAGCTTGTCATTTGGCACACAGTAAAATATTATCATGCCCTTTAAACATGCAATCAAAAGTCTTTTCTACCCCCTCCCTGTGATGAAACCATATTTTTCTCAGTATGAGTATCTGCAGCTAATATTTAAGACAGACTTTAATAGAAGCTACTATTCCTTAGCCTTCTTAACCTGAAATATATGCAAGATTTCTTCTTTACAATAATGCCTTGCCATTTTGAATGCAAAGAGGAATCATCTTCCTTCATGCTTGAGCCCTAAAAAATATTTCATGTCTTAAATTCCTGATGAATTCAGGGCAAATTGAGGGCATTTTGAAAGTACAAGTCTATTAATGAAACAGAATTTATTTACCTTGAAATGTACAGTCTCTGGAATTGCAATACAAATATATCTTATTGTATTTGGACAGAAAAACAAAAGGTACCTTTATGTCATATCAACAGTCTTTTGCAGTTTTCTGTATTTGGACTCACTGTGCTATTCAGGCTCCACTGTGCAAGAAGAAACTGCCACTGAATGACACCCTAAATTCATATACAAAGCTGTATCAATAGGGAGACAACAAAGGCAGAAATCAAAGTTCATTTATATAGTGGGTGAACCATATCAAGGATAGATATTATGTGCTCTGACTGAAAACAAACCTTCATTCATCTAAAAGGAACAGAAGTGAGAAACATGGTTCAATCTACAGTGCAGGGCAAGCATATACTACAGTGCATCGAGCAGGCCTTGTCCTTCCATTGTACAAGGCAGAGGAGAAAAGGGAACGCTGTCACTCTGTGCATGTGGTCTGATCTCTTTCCAGAGCATATTGTGAGATATTGCTCATCTAGCAATGAAGATAAACATGCATTGGATCACTCTGGAATATCCCTCCCCTACAGCATAGATCTGTATCATGGTCACATCAATATCAAATAAGGACAAGAAGTTGTTGTCTTGGTTGTCATATGCTGCAATAATAGCTAAAGCACTGTTTAGTACTGACACAAGAGAGTTTAGATGACTTTGGTGTTAGAATGTTGGCCCCAAAGCCAGCATCCTTGGAAGAAATTTAAAGTATTAAAGTACTAATAAAAAACTCAACGTGTCCCGTTTGATTTCCTGTAATGAAAGCTACTGTTCCTGTCCCAGATGATAATTTCAGTAGGTATATGTTCTCCCCCTGAAATAGCCTGGACTAAATAAAAATACTAAAGCAAAACCAACTTAGCTTATTCTAACAACTAAAAACATAAAAGTATCTGTATAAAACTAAAGAGACCTTTGGCATACCTCACTGAAATTATCCATCCTCTTGCATGCTCTCAACATAAATGCCCCAGGAACATGTGAACATGAGATGAAAAATGAAGAAAGACCTAAAACTATCTTGAATATGCGCTATCACTTCCTACACTCCTTAGGGAATCAGCGTAACACTTGGGAAACCTGCTTCAGCACAGTCTTCCTTTTGACCCTAAATAAATCACTTGGTCCCCGGTTTAGCAAGCATTTTGCAACCCAGTTTCTAACAAAATGAATGGAAGTGTTGGGTGCCTAAAAGTACATTTTGTGAATGTGGACCTGAGTCTCTCTGTAGCTTAGGAACTAACAAACTGGGGCCTCTGAAACCTCCCTGTCTGAAAGGGTCACATGATATTTCACAGCAAATAGTTTAAAAGCTGTTTTTCACTCCCGTAGGATACCTGTGCTAGGATAGGTGATAGGAGCACAGGTTTACCAGCCAGGCTAACACCCTCACAGTACCCTCTCCACCCCACTTGGTACTGCCTAGCACAGTATCTTCCCAGTTTCAAGATGTGGTAGCTGTAGCTGAGCAAGAATGCAGCTACTGCTGCTCCCAAGATCATGGAGCACCTGGAGTAGACACAACACATGAAGTACCTCCCTTGCAGCTGCCCATCTACTCAACCCATCTGCCTCCGATGTGTTTTCAGTGGCAATACCACAAACGTACAATTGAAGGAAGAAAATAAAACTTTTACTTACCTACTTCCTATCAATTAAAATATTTTATCAGATTTTGATATGTAATTTAAGATATTTCTTCTTTCCTTCTTGCACACTTATGCATTCATTCTCCAAAGGACCTGTTGCAGAAAAAGGTCTCAAGGTACATTATTACAGAAAAGGATTAAAAATAAAAATTGATTTCACCATCTCAGTACATAATGCTTTAATGAGTCTTCCATCAGAATCAACATCACCAGAGTTCTGAAAACACAGGAAGCATGACAGCAATATGTGAAGATTCATGTTTGTACCCGGTTGCCAGGTACAAAACATTGATACACTTTAACCCAGAATTAATTTGTTGATCATTTTTCCCCTGTTAGATGATCTCTGTGGACATGAAGTTATGTTCATTTCTTCTTTTATTAAGTTGCCAATTTTTCTACCAGTGTTTGTTTCAAACAGAGGAGCACAAATATGGTAAATCTATAAACTAGGTCTGATTCACTGCAAAAGCAGAAGAACCCTGTTCCACATCTACAGATGTTACAGACTGTCATTTAGGTTAATTTCATGTTAAGAAAAATAAGTAACCTATATGCTGGGTATTATAGTTTTGGGAGTTTTTATACAGGGCTTTTATTTCTTACTCTCTCATGCCAAAAAAAAAAAACAGCCAAAAAAACCCTAACAAAATGTAGGCCTGTATTTGTAACCAAACACAATGACAATGAGAAGTAATAAGGAACCAGTAAGAAAAAGTTAGAGGAATAGTTAGAGGAAGCTAGTAACATAGCCTAAAGCACCATAGATGGTTAGCATTTAATTTGAGGACTATTAATAGAGTGTAAATCTTACACTAAAAAGGAATTGATACTCAGAATTAGTTTTATGAATCTAGGATCAGCAAAAAGACATATTTGATTTTTCAGTGCTGTGCAGGAAAGTCTTTCTATGAACCTGTTACACATGGAATTGACTTCCTGATATTTTGCTGTTTTTCGATAGTGCATTTATCCCACATTTATCCAAATACAATGTATTTCATATTCCTTGGTAGCTTAGCACTGAATTTTCATATCCCAAATCAAACGACTATCAGCACCCAAAGGGTTACTTGATGGGAATTTCCCATGTCAGGAGCCATAAGGCAATGATCCTTTATTCAATGTTATGGCCTGATATCAAACACAAGAATATATTGCAAAATCACTTTCACATCCCAAAGCTATTTCAAAAGTTTTACTGACTGAAAACACACTCAAATCCCATTTTTCATGACCACAAGAAGTCCATAATGCTTATTAGTAACTCCAAACACCAAGAATACTGTCATCATGAATTAGATGTAACCATGATTAAACAGGGGAGGTTTAGAATGGATATAAGGAAGAAATTCTTTACTGTGAGGATGGTGAGGCACTGGAATGGGTTGCTCAGGGAGGTTGCGAGTGCTCTGTCCCTGGTGGTGCCCAAGGCCAGGTTGGACAGAGCCTTGGGTGACATGGTTTAGTGTGAGGTGTCCCTGCCTATGGCAGGGGGGTTGGAACTAGATGATCTTAAGGTCCTTTCCAACCCTAACTATGCTATGATTCTATTCTATGATGGCAGTGTGTTTTTTCAGTGCCTTGATCTCCCAGATTTATTCTGCATTAAATGGACATCACAGAAATGGACTCTACACAACAAAACCATGTAAGCATGAGAATTTTTCTTCAAATAAAACCAAATAAACTACACTCTTCATCGAATGGAGTTGGCCTCTTAGGGAGTCATTCTGAAAAAGCTTAACTAGAAAACTTCACCAAGAACTCCCTAAGAGGGTGAGGCAATGCTTATTCTGATGTCATTTTCAGAACCCAGGCTGAATTTTTCAAGGAATCAATGTAACATCAGAAAACTCATGACTGTAATAAAGGAAAAAAAATGTGGATCTCTGAAGTCAGGTGTTAAATCCAACACTTCAGTTGGCAAAACTCTCACCTTATGAGTCTGGCCTTGGCACTTAAGATTACTATTAAAAGACTTACAGATTTCTCTAAGTAAGTTCCAGCACACAGGTAAATGACAGCCTGAAATATGATTTGCTGCTGCTGTGATTCCATGAATTCTAATCGAACTCTTCCCAATTTTTTCACCACTGCAAGTGAACCTGAAATATCAAAGTATCTCATTTTGCATTATTTTTAGCTGAAATGTATGTCAAAGTGCAATCATTTGAACTACATTAGTAGAACTAAAATGATCCCTAGCATAACTGCATTCACATCAGTTACATCAGGAATGTATTTCCCCCCTACAATTTAAAATGTAAAGGGCCCAGCTAACAACAAAATTCTTTTTCTGAGAGTTGTTAGTATCCAGTAACATCAGGACAGCTCTAACAGAATCAGGACTAGTAATTTAGAGCTAGAACAGCTCAAATACAGTGTTTCTCTGGCACATAGACTCAACCAAGGTAATAATGGAAATTTCTGTTCCTTGCTAAGCACTTGGGATCTTCTGGCTTCAGCATGTTAGGGGCAGGACTTTGGCATTTTCAAGCTGTGTTGTAACTGACTGGACAGATGGGTAGTTGAATAATCAAATTATAAGCCAGCCCAAGTAAAGGTATTTGCTTCTATTCTGGAATGCACAATTCTTTCTGTGATTCAGAACAGTCTGCCAAACCGATAACACAATCTAACATTAAGCTAGATTAGTTCTTATTTATAATGTCAAAGTACATGAGTCTATTCACGGCAGGAGGCAGAGCAGGGGTCCACTGCTGTCTCCACAGTACTGCAGTATATAGTGCTGACATACCCAGAATGTTGCTCTGCAACTGCTATGAGATCCAGCTGCAAGACCTTTTCCTACAGAGAGTAAGGTACGGCTATGAACACAGCATAATGCAGATATTGCCACGCTTGTTTTAAATTAGAAGGTTGTGTACTGGTAGCAGAAGAGCTGAATGACTTGCAGGAAAAGCTGGGTAGCTACTTAAGGAGTTACCTCATGCTAAGCTCCATTTCCATCCTGTGAACATATTCTAAGAGTTATTCAAAGAATGTTCATCTTTATTTCCATTAGAGAGCTGAAATTCTACCTCTTACGAACCACCTCCCCTTTCAACCAGTCAATACTGCAAATACATACTACTTATTTTCTCTCTTTACCTAGTTAGTATTTCCTTGACTCCTACGTTCTTTCTGTGGTGCTTGGCACTATATGGTCTCTGGTAATTATGCAGAATTACTAGGAAGCTAGCAAGCCACCTGACAAGAGAACCCTTATGCTCGCTGCATCTTTAACTACTAGCTATTAAAGAGATACTTCCCATTACAGATTTTTACCAGATTTCAAAGAACACTCATCCTCATTTCTACTACTACCCTATAGAAAAAAAAGTATTTAGTACATTTAACTCAGGGGAGCTACAACAAAATGCAGTATTCAATTTTGGAAAATGCCTATGTTTAAAATTACTGTATTGTTTCATTCAAAGCATAGTTGGAAATAACATCACCACACTAAAAAGAAGCTTTGATTAATGCTTCACATCAAAAATATAGTGAAGTCTGTTCTATGACTTCAGATTAGGACTCAGATATTTAAGCACAAGTTCTGAACCAGGCCTCAGCACAATGCAGTCTTTTGTGTATGTCTTGTTTTTTATTAGTTCTTCTGCAGTGTGAAAGAAGACAAGCAGAGAAACTTTTCAGAGGCAATTCACAGAAAATCCATGAAGGCAAAACTAAACCATTAAAGAAACACCTGTGTCTATGGCTCTGTTTGGTACCACTGGATGCTGCACACAGCAAATAACACTTATCTGACAAATTACGTATCTTGTTGTGAGTGCCCAATTTGCTTTTCTTGTCTCCTTTCATCTCCAGAACTATATATCAGTCAGTCACTAGTTGTCCCCTCAGAAAAATCCCTCCACTCAGCTTTAAGTGAATATTGCAAAAAATACTGTAATTCAGTAGCTAAGCCCCTTTTGCTCTTGTAATGGCCTGCCCCAGTCTTTAAAGTGCATATACCAATTTGGTTTAAGTTTTATAATCTGGAATGTTCCAGAGTGCCTCTTCAAAAAACAGTTCCAGTTTAATTGTGCCTTCCCTAGGTAATTCTGAGTCTGAAAGAAAATGCCTGTTCTGAATCTATTATTTATGTTTTATGCAGTAATATCTTACCTATTTGATTCTGGAGTCTGGAATGTACTACAGACCAGATAATCTTTACGTACCTTAATCTCATAGGAAGGGCACACAGTAAAATCAGCTGGCCTAAGAATCAGTGAAAAGAAATCATGGAATGTTTTCTCAAGGACTGCAAGAGACCCAGAATTTTGAATCCCAGAATGCCTGTTTTGGATCTTAAATGTTGCTTCAAATACACATGGGTGAAAGCCATAATTAAGGGAAAATGCAGCACCAATAATAGCATGTTAAAAGTTAGCAATTCTCAATTGTCAGTACTGTTAACAACTGCATATCTTATTACTTCTACCTTCTCCCATATGCTGAATTTCTTCAGTACTGACAAGGCACGTGTACTAATCATAGACTCTGAATGTTAAATTAACCAGGAAAGAGATACAAATTAGGTTGGTATTTCTTGAGGGCATCAGTAGAAAACACTGATTTCAAGTAATTTTGGTTATAAAATTTTACTTCACAATCCTTTTTGAGATCACAGATATTCATAATTAAAAAGAGTATGGAATTAATGTAATGTTAGCTGTTTTGCTATGAGCATCACAAAGAAAAAAGAAACAAAATATGATGCAGAATTCACTCTTCCAATGATTGTCATTGAACTATTACATTAGTAAACATTCACAGTATGAAGTCTCTTTCAGTATATCTCCAGCATATAAAGTAGTGCAAAAAAGCATTCCAGTCATTTTGCCTTTGCAGTCAGACCAGGTTAAATGATTCTCCTGCTTCATTTCTTTCATTATTAGACAACAAATACTGCAATGCCTCCAAAGAGAGTTATAAAAATAAACAATTTCTGGAGGGCCAGCAGCCTTTTCAAAGTGAATTTCCAGTTAAAAACAAGCATTATAGATTTCAAGAAAAAAAAATTAGATCTATCTTCTGAAGAATATCTTTTTACAATAAATTTACCATTTGAAAAACAATGACTATGGTATCCAATGATTTATGGTAGCTGCTATTAAAGCACTGATAAATAGATAAATGACTACCAAACTTCATTGTTTCTTACATAGTAAATACCTCTGAATGCCAACTTTTACCACAGAGCTGTTATTAGTGATATCGACAGTTCATGCACCCACTTTAAAACTGACTTTTTTTTAATAAGTTTTTCAGACTCATGTGCAAAACACTTGCATTCTAATAAAAAATATAGTCTGAAATTGTACCAGATCGAACAATCCCTTCCTCAAGGTATGCCATTTACTTGATATGTAATACAACTTCAACAATGCTTTTTATTTGTATTTAGCCATTAAGTGGCATACTACTGTATGCTGTGGACTCTTGTTTGCATATTTCATTATTTTCACTGCACTCTTTAATGCATAAATATATTTGGAAACGTTCAAAATTACACATCAGTTTCCACAGAATTTGAATTCACACAGTTTTTCTTCTCTGACTCACTGCTATTTCCTGTGTCCTGACTTTTTTTCTCCTTTACACAAAGAGATTCTTTAACACCTTCTTCCATCTCCAAATACTCTGATTTATCCTCTGTGGATGAAGATGATGAGCTTCTAAATTTCTTCAGTAAATTTGTAGGGAGGTAAGGGCAACTGACTGCATTTTGCATCAGCTGCGTTTGTTCTTCATTCTCAGTCTCTCTGTGGTAGAAATAGTTAAAATTGGAGACAATCACTGGCACTGGTAAAGCAATGGTTAACACTCCTGCAATGGCACACAGGGACCCAACTATTTTCCCACCCACAGTTATGGGTTTCATGTCACCATAACCAACCGTAGTCATGGTCACTACAGCCCACCAAAAGGCATCTGGGATGCTTTGAAAATGGGTGGCAGGCTCATCAGCTTCTGCGAAGTAAACGGCACTGGAGAACAAAATGACTCCAATAAAAAGAAAAAAGATGAGGAGGCCAAGTTCCCTCATGCTGGCCCTGAGTGTATGACCCAGGATCTGCAAACCCTTGGAGTGCCTGGAGAGCTTGAAGATGCGAAACACCCTGACCAGACGGATGATTCTCAGAATGGCAAAGGACATGGTCTGTTGACCATTACTGCCCTGTTCCTGTGCCAAATCAGTGCCCAGAGTAATGAAGTAAGGCAAGATGGAAACAATGTCTATGATGTTCATGATGTTCTTGAAGAAGTGTGCTTTGCTTGGACATGCAAAGCAGCGCACTGTAAACTCAAAGGAGAACCAAATGATGCATACTGTCTCTACAATGAAAAAAGGGTCATTGAAGATGGTATGTTCCGCAGCATTCAGGTGAAGTGACTCATTGGAATGCCCCTTCCCTACGCTCAGCGACATGATGAATTCTTTGTCATCTCTGAACTCTGGCAAAGTCTCCAGACAAAAGATGACGATGGAGATCAAGATGACCAAGACCGAAACAATGGCAATGCCTCTGGCTGGACTGGAGCTTTCCGGGTACTCAAACAGCAGCCAAACCTGCCTCTTAAACTCATTCTCCGGCAAAGCTTTGACCTCTTCCTCTTTGACAAACCCTTCATCCTCCCTGAACTTGAGCATGGCCTCCTCCCCAAGTTGGTAGAATTTCACCTCCTCAGTGAAGATGTCAAAGGGTACATTGACTGGCCTCTTCAGCCGACCACCACTCTGGTAGTAGTACAGGATGGCATCAAAGCTGGGCCTGTTCCTATCAAAGAAGTATTCATTCCTGAGAGGGTCAAAGTATCTCCCTCGCTTTGCTGGATCACCCAACAGTGTTTCTGGGAACTGAGCTAATGTCTTCAGCTGGGTCTCGAACCGCAGTCCTGACACGTTGATTACTACACGCTCACAACAGTCGTACTCACTGTAGCGAACAGAGCTGTAACCCCCAGGGCCTCCACCATCATCAGGTGGCTGGTCCGAGTACGAAAACTCATCCTCCCCATAGTCATCACTGGAGTAGAGCTTTCCTTCTTCCTCATCATCTTCATCCTCATCTTCATCCTCCTCTTCCTCCTCACTCAAGTCCTTCAGTATTCTCTCTTCAGAACCACTGAGAGGCAGCAGCTCAGAACAGGGGAAGGAGGCCCCACACTCCCTACTTCCCAAATGGTGGCTCCTCTTTTTCCCTTTCTTCCGCCTCTTACCACTCTGGCGGTGGGGCATGCTGCTGCGTGATGCGTTCCCACCATGAGAGGAGGATGCACCTCGACTCTGTTCCTGATGGTAGTGGTGATATGGTCCACCTCCGCCTGTTGCCCCACCTTCTACTGCTGCTGTTGCTGCTGCTACAGCTGCAGCTGCTGCGGCTCTTGACTGTGCCAAACGCTCTCTCTCACGGGCCCGAGCTTGGACCGCATATCCATAGGGCATGTGGCTGTTGCACCCAGAGCTGTCTGCACTCACCATTGCAACCTCCATTTTGCAACTGGTTTTACAAACTGGTTTTGTTTGTTTTCAATTGGTTAATGCAAAAAGAGTTTGGTTGATTTACAGTGTAGCTGTAATTTTCATTACAAAGTTCAAAGCCATTTGCATTTGGAGCACAGTTCCCTGGACACAGAGCAGGGCAACACAGTTGTAACACTTAAATCTATGCTTTGGAAAACCACAGATCTACATTTTGTTAATGCCTGAAACATTTGACACAAACCACTGTTTTGCTCATAATAATAGATGAAACTCTCAAAACTGAACCAGGAAACAGCTGATGCCCTTGTTTTTTTTGTCCACCAAGACCCTTTATTTTCTCTTATCTCCTGTAGCAATCACAGATTTGATCAGAATCATGACTACCTTGCAGGCTACAAAGACTGCATTCATGAGGAAAAAATTATGCAAATCAAAGGGTACCTGCTCTCCACAGATGGTCTTAGCTCATTCATTGCAACCAAATGCAAATAGTCTCTTTCCTCCTAATTTGCTCCTGTTAATGCTTTTGCCTAGCAATCTTATTATTTAATATCTTTACTTGGGGAGTTGAAGTTAATTCCAGCCATCACTTTATTTACACAGTGAGGAGGTCTTTGCAATTCCTTTCTTCAGCCTGTCAACAATGTCTCAAACCTGGGAGCAGCACCCAGGGCATCAGCAGCAGTGGTAAGAGGAGGAGGAGGAGGAGATGAAGATTGAGAAACTGGCTCTGAGGTCCCCATAGGACATAAGGGAGTGGATGGGTCACCCTTTGGTTATGGTCATGCAGAAGAAGCACTTAACCTGAGGCACATGCACAAACACACAAAAATAAACAAAACAAAAAGGGAAAAGATTGGATTGTTTTCCTAAAAGGTCACACTGATCAAATGAAACTGTGTCATCTATTACCACAGTATTCAAATCTTCCCCTACCCACACTATTCACACTTCTACATTACACACACACCCACATCACATGCACAGAGATTTTGAACGACTCTGTGGGTAAGGATGTGGGTGGGTATGTCACATATATATAGACAGAGATACAGAATCCCCACCCATATAAGCACTTGTATCCATACACAAACATATGCATGCTTCTGAAACACCAACACACACAAACACTAATAAAAATACTGCAATACCCAGTGCAATCAAATATTTGAATTCATATGTATTAGATACACCTACATATATCTACATGAAATATTAAAGAATAAATGTATCATCTACACAAAAAGCTTTTGTTTTATTTGTAGAAACACATAAGATGCTTACATTTTAATCTGTAATTGAATTGTGTTTCAATCATAATGAACATCTCACTGCATTTAATTTGGAAACAGGCTCATAATGCTCAGTGAGGTGAAAATGCTGTGATATGGTATGTCAAGAAAACACAACTGCAGGTGCACTGAAGCAACATCTACATGCAAGCACACAAAAATATACACATACACCTCCCTTTGAAACACAAGCCTCGTTTATAGCTCTATCTATTAATACATGATAGAAGGTGAATATGAAATATTAAATGATGCTATTTTTAAAATTGTACCTACATGTCATGCAGAGAAAAACCTTAAAAAGACTATTATACTTACTGTTTCTAGGCAGAGAAATAGCACTGCTGTTCTTGCTAGTGTAAGGATCTGGTGACAGCAGTCCTGAGGAGGGGGCTATGCCAACTGATCTACATTTGCAGGTATGTATGGTCAGTCAGCACCACAGGTTGACGAGTTCTTTCTCTCCCTTGTTTCCCGGTGTAACAAGAGCTGCCAGTGAGGCAGCTTAAGCTGGGGGCACCCTACACAACCACAGGCACTGCTGCTCGCCCAGGCATTTACAACAAGGCAACAAGCAAGAGTCTTGTTCCAAAAGGAAAAAAAAAAACAAAACCGAAGGCTGTGTGTTTGTGTGTGTGAGACAGAATGAATGGATGAGCGCGATCACTGGTCTTTAAAGCACAGCTTTTGCGGTAGGTTTGCAAATCAGTGTTCAGTAATCCGTGCACCAAGCCTGCTTCCACTGATGGGAGGACGGGTGTCCGTGCAGTTTCTCCCCCAGACACGTCCAGACGGCAGCGGGTCAGCCAGCACAGCCCGCAGCATCCACTTGTTGTGCCGGGTTTTGGTAATGCTGACAAAAAAACCCAAATAACAAAAGCGAAAAAAAAACCCAAAACCCAAATCCAAAGCCCCACCAAGAAGAAAAAACAGCTCGCTACTTCACGGCGGCTACCGCGGGGTTTTAAAGCTGTAGCTGCCAACCGCGGCAGAGCCGCAGGGGCGCTCCTGGGCACAGCCCTGTTGCTCCGCCGAGCCGCCGCCCGGCCGGCATGCCGCCGCCCGAAGGGGCGGACGGAGGGTGGGAATGAGGCAGGGAAGGAGGGAAGGAAAGGGAAAGAGGTAAGGAGGGAAGCAAGGATGGAGAGAGGAGTCTGCGCCGGGGCCGTTCTCCCGTGCCTTTGCTGGCTCGGCATCGCCCCCTGGCGGCTGCCGCCCCGCAGTGCGCCGCTGCCCCGCTGCTCGGCTGCTGCCCCCCCCCACTCTTGGCGCTGGTCCTTTTGGGATCCATCCTTGGTATTAAAACGACTGACTACATGGTTGAAGTCGCTCTGGGAACTTCAGAACTAAGCCCACGTCGAGTTTCTCAGAACAAGGAGAAAGCGGCTCCCATCTCCACCCTGTTGATTTGCTCGACCCTGACCCTCCAACAGCACAAGCAACCGGGAAAGCAATTCCTTCTGCTCCTGCCCAGTGCCCTGCCAGCGGCAGTGGTCTTGCAAATGAAGTCAAATTAACTTTCACTCCTAATTCTGTACCTAAACTGAATTTAGGGCCTAGTTCATGAACAGAGTACCACTGTGTATTCTGTACAGCTTTAACACCTCTTGCAGAGATGTGACCTCTTTGCTCCTTCTGCCTATGTGTAACAGGCTTTAACACAAGCCTATTTGTGCTTTAACACAAGCCTATTTGTGCTTTAACACAAGCAGTGTGTAACCTGGCTGTTCCTTCTGTGCCTAGAAAATCCAGACTGGGACTAACTCCACTATCTGTAAGCAAGCACCATGAAAATGCAGCTTGGCTGTATTCAATACCACAGCTACAATTCTGCCATCTGAAAAACTAAGTGTAGGCATTCCTGAATAACATGGGGAAATAAAAGCAGGGTCTGGGCACTTTAGAGCCCTATTGATAAGATCACAGCAAGGACAAATCAAGAGTCACACTCGCCCCAGACACTTTGCCTCAAGGTGTTTACAACTGGAGGCAAGTAGGCTGGGCATTTTTTTTCATTGCCCAGTTCCACTCCTTTTCCACAGTCCATATAAACTGAGAGAGTTTAGTGACCGTTCCCCTTCAAATCCCTGGTGGCATAATCCAGATTATCGTTACCTTTCTCTCTCTGCTGCCTACACCAGTCAGTGCTCATACTCTCAATCCCATTCATTCCTGTGGGTGACATATGGCTATACAAGGGAGAATGAGAGATCAACCAAATAAACATACTGAAAGCTGGTTCGTAAAGTTGTTGCCAAGTGTACCGTGACACAATGTATAGGTGGCAGATATATCTAACCAGTTTTTCAATAATCACAGTCCTTCAGGTTTCATAGTCAATATAAGGTAAAAGACATACAGAAGCTCCTAATGTCATCCCAAACATTATTAAAATATAAAGTGGTGTCATCACAAGAGCACTCCAAAATTTTGATACTCCTGGATGCAATTTAAAAGCATTCCTGAAATTCATTGCCATTATCAAAAGCCAGATTAGTCTGCAGTTTGGCACAGGAGCATACTAAAGGCAGGGATCAAACCCTTGTCATTGTTTAGTCCCAAACACATGTACAATGCCATAAAAACAGAAGAGAGATCATAGGTATACTTTCTGAATGATTGGAAACACCCAGACTTATTCCTACTTCAGTAAAATTTCGTTCTAGAGGCATTTTCCAGAATTCAGTCACTTCATTTTCCAAGAACTGATGCGGTTTTTATTTATCTGCAGGAGCTGAACACTGTTTTTATTTCTTTTTGAGATGTTTCAAGGGCTTGGGGCCAAAAGAAAAGAAAATGCTTACCTTGCTTTTACCTTTCTTCCAAAGCTTCAGGTACATTTTCTTGTCATTGTCTCATGGCTGTGAAACTGAAAAATTCAGTGGATACTTGAGCCTGAAGACAAGTTGAAACAAATCAATCACTTTGGTATGCTGTTTTGATTATTATTATTGTTTCCTTTTGTGGTAGTGAAAGCATATTCTTGAGCAAAGACAAATAAACTGTGGTGGATGAGTAGATATGCACCTAGTATACACATAACACCAATAAGGAGAACAGCAGGATAGCTTTTTTAGACCTTTTAAAATCATTCTAATGTGACAGGGATCATGTAACTACATGCAATTCAATCTAACTCAGAGGTCTTATGTGATCCAATTTTTAACTGATTTAAAAGCAAAAAACAAGCTATAAGTACTTACAGATGAATACTGAAGCATTTCATTCAGCTTTATATTTTTATAGTATTCAATGAGCAATCTTTATTTAAAAGATATTGCATTCCCTCTGCTCCTTCATATTCATAAGGGATACTATTATTGCTAGAACAAAGAGAGAATACATACATGTCATTATCTTTGATAGTACTGTATTAAGAATATTACAGCATAGAGAAGTAAGGCACACTATCAAACAGATTTGTTCTGGGTACAGTGATGTAGAGGAGAAAAATGCATCATTATTGCTGAACTATGTATACAGTGCCAGAAAAAATACACAACTATTTTACATATCTTCATGCAAAAGAAACAGGAGATTCAAAAAGCCGAACTTAGGTCACTAGGCCCAAGATTAATTTATGCTATTCTCAGTTGCTGGAATTCTCACTGGCCTCAGTCCAGCACTAACATTCCTGCTGGAATCAGGAGTGCTGTGCAGCAAATAAGACTGTGTTGAATTCTTGCCTCCACAACAAGGTTTTCTCTCCCAGTAATTCTTATCATTTTAAAGAGTTCATATGTTACTCATATTTTACTAACCAGGCTCAGCAAGACACCTCTGTCAAATAATCTGGCTCAAGTACTCTTCTTTTGAATATTACTGGCACTATTTAAATAAAGAAATACAGCCTACCCTCAGTTAGTTCTTATACATAACATCCATGAATAGCACATCTGTTCATTACTTGTACTGCAACAGGCTAATCCAAGGAAATTGACACTTCAGAGAACAGCAGGCCTTTTATATTTTCCCTGGACAGTATGCAAAACCTTTGCTATTTACCACTGAGTTTAGGATGAATAACAGTAAGAACACTGATGATATCTTTATTGAAGAATAATTTTTTTTCTACCAGAGTATGGATGCACTCAGAAACTAAGATAAAAATTCCACGTAGGGTTTGTTTTTGGACTTGAACATTTCTCCATTCACTCTGGGCATACAGCAAATTCTAAAACCTGGAAATATCAGGTGCTAAATTCTGGGTTGCATATGTATTTGCCTAGATCAGGTAAAATTGACTATTAGGTTAACCCTGACTTGCAGAACAACTGGAAAGAAATACCTGTAGGACAAGAGGTTATTAAAAATCAAAATCATGAAAACTTATTAGGCAGAAGTTCAGGTATCTTATGCTCCAAGAATATACAGTAGAAAACCATTACATGAAGCTGCATGTAAAGAAAGAAATTTTGCATGTTCAAGTATGGCATCTCTCACATACGTGTTTTTAGGTAGAAAAGGGTATTTCTATGAACACAAGGCTTTTAGCAGACAGATGTTGCTCAAGTTCTACCAAATACATTTTTATAACTCATATTTATTAAATTAGCATGCATGGAATACATGTGCATGAAGGAACTGCAGGATCAAACTAAAAGTAGTGGATACACCATTATATCTCTAAGGCTCTAAGTCTTCCCAGAAGATTAAATAAGTATTAGAAAGGCAATATAAAAATTGCTCTACAATGTTGTATATACTTTGGAAATTACCCTTTTGAAGGAGACCTGCATTTCAGGTCTTTTTATAATTCAAATCCAAGCATAGAGATATGTGTTATTTATCAACATAAAGATTTATCAAAACTATGAAGATTACCAATTTAACTACTGCCAAAAACTTTCAAATGGAAGCTGTTAAGAATAACCTACAATGATTGTTCTGACAAAGTGATTGCATTACATTAAACAATGCAATCTAAGCAAAGGCATCTGAAAGATGTAAACATGTGTGCATTATACTGGGAGCTGAATTCTACACTCAGACCTCCTGGTACAAGGTGATTTATATACAAAACAGTTTAACCATTTCAAGAAAGGTCTAGCACTCCTCCCTCTTTTTTGCAACTGCATGTTCTGTTGCACCTCTGGGGACACATATGCAGGGTCATACACCAACTAACTCAAGGTTCTCTGAGGGTTTTCTTTGTACATCCATGGAGTTATTAAATGACAGAACATGGCATCTGAATCACCTGTGGGGAAAAAAAAAATGTTACTCAGAGAAAATACATGATGCACGCCTTAAATACTCTTTACTTTCTCTTGCACATATGGCACTAATTCCAAATGTGATTTAAAAACAAAACAATACAAATTCTTTTGTGAAACATATCTTAAATTCTTAACTTGCATATTGCTCTTGTTGACAGTGATAAAGGGAAAGAATAGGCATAGCTGAAAAAACAGTCTAAAGAGGTGAAAGTATCCCAGTATATATCTGGAATAATGTAGGCATTAGCATCTTCATGATTGAAATGTAGATAAAATCCTGTCATACTTTTCTCTGAATACAGTCAAAACAAATTTCCTGTTTTATCCACAAAGTAAAGAAACTTTTCTCATTTCTTGCACATATAAGAGTCCATTACCTAACTTTAGCTAGAAAATGAGCAACTGCTAGCTTTATGGGTTCATTTATAAAGTCTTGGTTTAGCAGAGTGGGAGCTCTAAATGAATGTTATTTTAGATTTGAGTAAATGCCTGCAGACTGAGTTTTTTTATGCAGTTCTGGAACTTTCTTTATATTAACAATGCACTCTGTCAAACTGGTGGGGAAAAAAACCTGGTATAAAAACGTCCATTATCTAGGGAAATCATAATTGGTTTTCATATCAGCTTTCCTTCTTAAAATACCCAAATGAGCATAGCAGCTAATTGCAAAGTTCACAGAGTAGTAATTATATTCTGACTACAGCAATCAAGATGCTGACAAACTAAAGACCTGCTACACAGGAAAATAGGCTGATTCCTGTTTGCAGGTGACAAGAAACCTAACCTTTAAAAGATATTTATGCCATCCCTTAATTCATCCTACTGAGATTTGCACATTTTGTTTGTGGCATTCCAGCACTTTGTACAAACTCGTTCCACAAGGTAAACAAACATGTATCTTACTGAAAGGAAGTGATTTGTTCCATTGCCTCTTGTGAACAACAATTTTACACATCCTGATGCTCCTTGCATTCCCACAATGGGAATTTGACTGTAACTGGTTTTATGCAACTCCATATAACTTAAATTATCCTTACCATGCATTTCAATTTCCTGTCATAGGTGGGTTGTTTGCATGGGCACAGCCAAAGCTGTTCAGTTTCCACTAGGCCACAAGATTCAGCATGGCATTTGGTGAGTTTTCATGTCAGTTTGTTCCAGTCCTTTATTAAATCAAAAGTTCTGCCTCTTACTTCACCTTGCTATGTTTTGATGATGATGAGAAGAATGTTAATCTTTGAAAAATAAAATAAAATTATTACTTTGCTTTGAAATTCCAGAAAGGTGACAGGACAGAAATACCTACTTTCTATTTCATATTTAGCATCAAAGTATGTCATAAATCAGGTGCAATTTTCTGCCTTCTGCAGCTCTTGCTAAGTAACTAGTATTTATTAAACCTTTACCATTGTGATTAAACTATGAACTTGGTCAATCCTTTTGAAAAGACATTTCCTTGATTTTCAGCTACTTCCCTTATTTTCAAGGAATTCCTCATTGAATCTTTACTGCTTTTCCTGCTAAGTTTTTCAGGGCTAACATAAAGAAACAAAATATGGAAAACATGATATAAAACACATCCACATATAAAAAAATCCCAAACCAAACCAACCAAAAAAAAAAAAATAAAAAAAAAAAAAACCAAAAACAAACAAACAAAAAAAACAACTAAAAAAAAAAAA
>NDXB01011883.1:83478-93859 GCA_002631895.1 Agapornis roseicollis
AAAAAAAAAAAAAAAACCCAATCCAACCTAGAAGAAATTTGTATTGGGTTTGCATGGTGAGGTTTTTGTAGTGAGGGGGCTACAGGGGTGGCTTCTGTGAGGAGTTGCCAGAAGCTTCCCCAGTGTCCGGTGGAGATAATGCCAGATGGCTCCAAGATGGACCCACCACTGGTTGAGGCTGAGCCCATCCACAATGGTGGTAGTGCCTTTAGGGTAACATGTTTAAGATGGGGAAAGAAACCCCACCTGTGCAACAGCAACTGGAAAGAGGAGAGACAATATGTGACAGGAACAGCCCTGCAGGCACAAAGGTCAGTGAAGAAGGAGCAGGTGGTGCTCCAGGCACCAGAGCAGATTCCCATGCAGCCCATGGTACAGACCATGGTGAAGCAGGCTATGCCCCTGCAGCCTGTGGAGATCCACAGTGGACCAAACATCCACCTGCAAAGCAGGAAAGTCCACAATGAAGCAGGAAGATGTGAAAAGGAGGCTGTGACCCTATGGAAAGCCCATGCTGGAGCAGGCCTCTGGCAGGACCTCTGGACCTGTGGAGTGAGAAGCCCATGCTGGAGCAGGTTTGCTGGCAGGACTTGTAACCCCATGGGGGACTCCCATTGGAGCAGTCTGTTCCTGAAGGACAGCACCCTGCTTTTATCCTCTGCATATAGGCAGTACAATAGTCAAGTATCACACTCAAAGAGTAACACCAAATCAAATTTCAATTTTTTCCAGCCACTTATGGTGAACTTACGTAAGTCATAAGGAGATGTTTCACATACCTTTGACATTTCAATGGATCTCCATGAAAAATGACCACAAATAGCTTCCTCTACGCTAACAAAAGCAGATGAAGACAGTTGAAACCTTTCTCTGATAAAGTTCATCTCCACCCAAAGGATAATCTTGAGATCTGTATATCTGCCAAAGAATACTTTTACTACACCAAAGAGCAAATCATGGGGAAGAAAAATACAGCCGTACAGACTAAAACAGAAAGACTGAAATGCCACACAGTGAAAACATGCCAAAGCCTCAATATTTTTGCCAAGAAACTGTATTATAGCTCTTTGAAACCAGCATGGTAGGGGAAAAGAACCAGCAATACAAGCTAGGATGTGCAAACAGATAAAAAGTGGATGGGTCCTAATGGTCCCACTAAGGAGGAGTACTAGGAATGGTAACTGCATATTCTTTTCTTACATGATGGATATCATTTCATGCAGTTATGGAATAGATACACTTTAAGTAAGGCACATTAAGCTGCAGGAGGGCTGCTTTATCATAAACTCTGACTGGAGCAATGGAAGTCACTACTGCACAAAAAAATGTATTACCAATGGAAACAGCAGTTGAAAAAAGGAATCCTTCTAATTCCTAGTAAGCATCATTATAATTCCTAGATAGAAAAAATATTAGTTTTGTTCTTGTGTTCAACACTGTGAGTCTTTCCTCTGTGACAGACAAGGTTTTGCTTTGAGTAATAAATGATCTGGGTATCACAACTACTAGCACTCTTACAAATGGTCAAAGATTGCAATGCCTTATCTCTTGGCTGAAATTGATTTATGATTCAAGATATCAGAGAATTCTCACATGCCAACAGTATTCTGTTGTAGTCTTGCCTGCTACAGCAGGTAATCTAAGACTCTCAATAAGGCAAGATTTATAATGGTGAGGTAGTATTAGATAAAATTAGACTATTTCAGAAAGAAAATGGAAAGTTTTTCAAAAACACACTTGTGGAAGAGTTTATGTGCCTCTGTCTAGCTTTCCAACCATTCTCTGCTGTAATAAAATATATTAATTGTCCCTACAAACTTTAATGTGCACTGGAGTTGATGTTTTTTCAGTTTCAGCCCCTACCACATTGTATCCACAATATTTCATTGCTTTGGTGTTATGTTTTTGTCCTCATTTTGGCTGGGATAGAATAAATTTTCTTCTTAGTAGCTGGTGCAGTGCTGTGTTTTGGCTTTTGTCTGAGAACAGTGCTGATAACACACTGATGTTTCAGTTGTTGCTCTGTACTGCTTACTCCTATCAAGAACTTTTCAGTCTCTCATGCTCTGCCAGTGAGGAGGGCAACAAGAACCCGGGAGGAAGCAGGGACAGGACACCTGACCGAAACGAACCAAAGTTAGTTCCATACCACAGCACTTCATGCTAAGTATATAAACTGGGGGGAGTTATCCAGAAGGCCCTGATTACTGTTTGGGCTGGGCTGGGTATCTGTCAGCAGCTGGCAAGACATTGAATTGTGAAGCACTTGGGGTTTGGGGTTGTTTTGGGTTTTGCCAGTTTGGTTTTGTGAGTGTGTGTGTGTGTGTTTGGTTTTTGTTTTGCTTTTGGTTTTTTTTATGGTGTCTTCTTCTTGTTGTTGTTGATGGTGTTGTATTGTTTGGTTATGGGTTTTTTTGTCTGGTTATTTGGGGTTTTTTTTGGGGGGGATGTATTTCTTCTTCTATTTATTATTACATTTTACTTTTATTTCAAGTCTTAAACTGTTCCTGTCTCAAACCATGGTTTTAACCTTCTTTTGGATTCTCCTCCCTATCCCACTGGGAAAGACAGGGTGAGCAAGTGGCTGCATGGTACTTAGTTGCCAGCTGGATTCAAACCATGATAGCTTTACTCTACTAGCTTGGGGCCATGTTATCTTCCTCTAGTTCACTTTCTATTTATGAGACTTTCACAGATACACAGAGATCATAAAAAGATGTACATGCCAAGATATGACCTGGAGAGTAAAGTAAGGACTAAAAAACATTCATGGAGAGAGCATTTCTTGTGCATTTTTAGAACAAGATGCAGTGTTACAGAACAAGACCCAGTATTATAGAAAGTTTTGAAGGAAATGTCACATGATGCTACAGCATTCACTGGTGTGCAGAAACAAACAGTGAGAGAAGCAGAGTAATGATGTGGTGAACCTTTTAGAATAAATCATGGATTAAGATGTCACAGAAATAAATTCCAACTGTGGTCACAAACACAAGGAATGAAAATACAGATTAACTGAGGAGAACGAACTGGTACAAAGAGGAGAAAGAGCAGTGATTCCAAAGATGATGTATCCAGAAATTCATTGGAGAGAAGGGGTTTCGCTATGGAAAATTCTGTATGCATGACATGAGAAAACCTGTATGGGCCAAGTATGACTGCAGAAATGAAGATACCATCAGAAATTTTGATTCTGAGCCAAGTACAAGAGTAAATTAACAGAAATCTGTTTTTTAGTGATGCACTTTAGTATGACCTGGCAGCAACTGGTAATCCAACTACAACAAACACAAGCACAACCCTAAGGCAACATTATGACTTAGCTACAAGAAGCAGATCTTATTTCAAACACAGCAGAGTGTGTTCCCCTGTCTTGGTTTGTCTCTGGCAGGTGATGAAGAGGAAGGAACCCAGTGAAGGCTGCAGCATCACTGGATCTGCTGCAGGAGTTGTGAGCAGCGAAGCTGCCTGAAGAGCCCTGGCACTCTGTATGCAAAGTAGAGGGAGTCCTTTTGGAGGTGCAAGCGTGGGAGGATGGATGTCAGGATGGGAGGAAAGGGTTTGAAATGCAGTGTTGTGATGCAGTATTGGATCCAGGATGTCTGAGAGCACACTTGGATGGAGGTGCCAGGGAGGGGAGTGGTTCAGCTGTAGTGAAGACGGTGCCTGTGAGTTAGATGCCAAGATGACAAGGTGCCATTGGTGGGAGTTAATCCTGGGCTGTGGTGTCAGGAAAAACAAGTACTGGTCTGTGGTGAAACACACAAAGGTGGTTAAGTGCTGTTTGTGCCCTTTGGCTCCTCTGCAGAGAGCTGTGCTTTGGCTGCTGCCTGATCAGTCCAGCTTTGGTTCCTACCCAGCGAGTTGTGCTTCAGAGCTCCCTAGTAAAGTCCTGACCCATGGAGACCTTCCAAGATGCTGTCAGGGCCAATTCTTGCGATGTAGGCTGGCCCCCTACGTCACAACGAGTGTGCCTTTTTGGGAGTAGAGAAGCCTGAGCCTTGTGCTGTGTGAGGGAGGCAGAAGCTCATGCCAGGCAGGTTGAACGTTGGCTGCGCGGGGACGCCCGCTAAGGTTCAGCCTGCCACCTGGCACAGCGCTGATGATTCTTGGAGCTGGTTTGCTAATAGTCTGCACAGGGTTCTTGGGGTTGGTCAGATGAGCAAACCTTAGAGGTACACTTTACTGTCTCCATAGTTTCCTTGGTTAATAACCTAGGTGAGAGTTCTTTGTCTCTGGTTTTCTCCCCCCTGGAGCGTTTGAACTCTGAAACACCTGTAGTGGGTTTCTGTAAGGACAGTTGAATTCTGTAAGGCCTCTTGATGATGTATGTAAATGGAAAGAAGAGCTGAGGGAATAAGCTTGCATTTAATCCACTTTCAGGTGGGAAAGCGAAGAGCGAGTGCAATACAGCTTGCACCGTTTGAAAGCTTACAATGTGCTGCACAGGACAAGCACAAAGTTTCCCCCCTTGCTCTCTGGCTCTGGCAGCACAAGCCAAACGCTTGTACTACACTGCTCTGCTGCCCGGCTGAGGCCACCACCGCAGAATTTCCGTTCAAATGGACTTCCAGGTGGGAAAGCGAAGAGTGAGAGCAATGTGGCTTGCACTGTTTGAAAGCTTACCATGCGCTGCACAGGACAAGCACAAAGTTTCACCCCTCGCTCTTCAGCTATTGCAGCAGAGGCCAAACATAAGTGCTCCACTGCTCTGCTGCCCAGCCGAGGCCACCACCGCAGAATTCTCATTCAAATGGACTCTTAGGTGGGAAAGCGAAGAGCGAGAGCAGTGCAGCTAGCACCATTTCGAAGCTTACCATGCACTGAAAAGGACAAGCACAAAGTTTCTCCCCCCGTTCTTTGGCTCTGGCAGCAGAGGCTAAACATTCATGCTCTACTGCTGTGCAGCGCAGCTGTGCCCTCCACCACAGAATTCCCGTTCAAATGGACTTCGAAGTGGGAAAGCGAAGAGCGAGAGCTATGAGGCTTGCACCATCTGAAAGCTTACCATGTGCTGCACAGGACAAGCACAAAGTTTCTGCCTTTGTTATTCGGCTCTGACAGCAGAGGCCAAACGTTCTTGCTCTACTGCTCTGCAGCGCAGCCGTGGCCTCCACCGCAGAATTTCCATTCAAATGGACTTTTAGGTGGGGAAGCAAAGAGCGAGAACAATGCGGCTTTGCACCGTTTCGAAGCTTACCGTGCACTGCACAGGACAAGCACAAAGTTTCCCCCTCGCTCTTTGGCTCTGGCAGCAGAGGCCAAACGTTCGTCCTCTACTGCTGTGAAGTGCAGCTGTGGCCTCCACCTCAAAATTCCCATTCAAATGGACTTTGAGGTGGAAAAACGAAGAGCGAGAGCTATGCGGCTTGCACCGTTTGAAAGCTAACCATACGCCGCACAGGACATGCGCAAAGTTTCCCTCCTCGCTCTTTGGCTCTGGCAGCAGAAGCCAAACACTTGTGCTCCACTGCTTTGCTGCTTGGCTGAGGCCTGCACCGCAGAATTTCTGTTCAAATGCAATTTTAGGTGGGAAAGCAAAGAATGAGAGCAATGCGGCTTGCACTGTTTCGAAGCTTACCATGAGCTGCACAGGACACCACGAAGTTTCTCCCCTCGCTCTTTGGCTCTGGCAGCAAAGGCCAAACATTCGTGCTCCACTACTCTGCTTCCCGGCTGAGGCCTCCACCGCAGAATTCCCGTTCAAATGGACTTTGAGGTGGGAAAGCAAAGAGCGAGAGCAATGCGGCATGCACCGTTTCAAAGCTTACCATGCACCGCCCAGGACAAGCACAAATTTCCCCACCTTGCTCTTCGGCTCTGGCAGCAGAAGCCAAACGTTTGTGCTCCACTGCTCTGCTGTTTGGCTGAGGCCTGCACCGCAGAAATCCTGTTCAAATACACTTTTACGTGGGACAGCAAAGAGCGAGAGCAATATGGCTTGCACCATTTTGAAGTTTACCGTGCCTCGCACAGGAAAAGTGCAATGTATCCCCCCTTACTCTTCGGCTCTGGCAGCAGAGGCCAAATGTTCGTGCTCTACTGCTCTGCTGCCCAGCTGAGGAGTCCATTGCAGAATTCTCATTCAAATGGACTTTTAGGTGGAAAAGGGATGAGTGAGAACAATGCAGCTTGCACCGTTTTGAAGCTTACCATGAGCTGCACAGGACACCATGAAGTTTTTCCCCTCGGTCTTCAGATCTGGCAGCAAAGGCCAAGCATCTGTGCTCCACTACCCTGCTTCCCGGTCGAGGCTGCCACCACAGAATTCCCGTTCAAATGGACTTTGAGGTGGGAAAGTGAAGAGCAAGAGCAATACGGCGTGCACCATTTGAAAGCTAACCGTGCACTGCACAGGACAAGCACAAATTTCCCCACCTCACTCTTCAGCTCTGACAGCAGAGGCCAAACATTTGTGCTCTACAGCTCCACAGCGCAGCTGAGGCCTCCACTGCAGAATTCCCATTTAAATGGAGTTTTAGGTGGGAAAGTGAAGAGCGAGAGCAATGCGGCTTGCACCATTTGAAAGCTAACCATGCACTGCACAGGACAAGCACAAATTTCCCCACCTCGCTGTTCGGCTCTGGCAGCAGAGGCCAAATGTTCGTGCTTCACTTCTCTGTTGCGCAGCCGAGGCCTCCACCGCAGAATTCCTGTTCAAATGGACTTTTAGTTGGGAAAGCGAAAAGTGAGAGCAATGCGGCTTGCACCATTTGAAAGCTAACCATGCGCTGCACAGGACAAGCACAAAGTTTCCCTCCTCGCTCTTCGGCTCTGGCAGCAGACCCCAAACGTTCATTCTCCAGTGCTCTGCTGCTTGGCTGAGGCCTGCACCGCAGAATTCCTGTTCAAATACACTTTTACGTGGGAAAGCAAAGAGCGAGAGCAATGCGGCTTGCACTGTTTCGAAGTTTACCAAACCCTGCACAGGACAAGCACAAGGTTTCACACTTTACTCTTCGTCTGTGGGAGCAGAGGCCAAATGTTCCTGCTCCAATGCTCTGCTGCACAGCTGAGGCCTCCACCGCAGAATTCCCGCTCAAATGGACTTTTAGGTTGGAAAGCGAAGAGCGAGAGAAATGCAACTTGCACCGTTTGAAAGTTTACCATACGCGGAACAGGACAAGCACAAAGTTTCCCCCTCTCATGCTTTGGCTGTAGGAGTAGAGGCCAAAAGCTTGCGCACCACTACTCTGCTGTGCAGCCGAGGCCTGAACCGCAGAATTCCTGATCAAATGGAGTTTTAGGTGGGAAAGCAAAGAGCGAGTGCAATGTTGCTTACACTGTTTTAATGCTTAACTTTGGTTGCACAGGACAAGCACAAGTTTTTCCCCCTCACTTTTCGGCTGTGGCAGCAGACTTGAAAAGCTCGTGCTCCAGTTCTCTACAGCGCCTGGGCAGCCAAGAACTCCACTGCAAAATTCCCGTTCAAATGGACTTCTACATGGGAAAGCTAAGAGCGAGAGCAATGTGGCTAGCACAGTTTCAAAGCTGATCATGCGCTGCAGAGGACAAGGTTCCTGTAGGGCTCTGGCTCCTTAAAGAGCCCACGCCCAGTGTGGGGGCCCTGTCACAATGGGCAAATGCACAGCGACCGCCACGGCTTTGTGATGGCGGCAGCACCGTGCCCGTGGCCACTGGGCACCCAGGGGGGCTGCGGGACTCAGTGCACGTGGGCCAGGCTCTGCCCTCTGCTGCCAGAGCCGCATAATCAGTCTCAGTGGGACACAAACTTGCGCAACCCTCAGCAGCCACGTTCTGCTGCCCTGCATGCTCACAGCATCCTTCATGCCACAACCCCACAAGAAAGGGATGGCTCCATGCCATCAAGTGCTTCCTTTTATTTCAACCCGCCTGGAAAACAAAGCCGATTCCTGTGTTCCTTACACTGTGCTCTCTTAACTGGGAGCAAAAATCCCAACACTCAACACGTGGTGCCACAGCCAGACCCAAGGTGCAGAGCGCTGGGGCCAGGCCTCCCCACCTCAGCCCCAAACAAGACCACCCCGCTGTGGAAAAGCAACCCTCAGCTGCAGACTGAGAACCTGCCCGCGGCAGGGAAACGGCAGCAAGCACAACAACTGACACAGGGAGCTGGGGAGCAGTGCCGATCCGCACCTCTGCCAGCCTGCTGACCGAACACTACGGACCCGGGTACTCACTGGAGGGAAGGACCTGCTGCCTGCCCAGGGGATGGGAGCTCAGTCCTGAGGCCAGCACCAGCCCTGCTGCCGGCACTGNAGGGAGCTGGGGAGCAGTGCCGATCCGCACCTCCGGCAGCCTGCTGACTGAACACTACAGACCCAGGCGCTCACGGAGGGAAGGACCTGCTGCCTGCCCAGGGGATGGGAGCTCAGCGCCGAGGCCAGCACCAGCTCCGCAGCCTGCCAAGGGGATGGCAGCTCAGCCCTGAGGCCAGCACCAGCCCCACTGCCTGCCCAGGCCGCCTTGAAACCCTTCCCACCAAAGAACCGCTCCACTTGCCAAGACAAGCCAGGGCTGCAGCAAGCGCAGCAACTGTGGCTGCCTCAGGAACAGGGATTCCCAGGCAGAGCATGGAAGTTCCCCACCAACCCTTGAGCCATCCTGCAGTTTTCATGTACCTGGCAATGCTGGCGCTGCCAGTGCACAAGGTCCTTCCTCTTGGATGCTGCCCAATGATGCTGCAGGTGCTGCTTTGCCAAGTTCTCAGAGTCATCTCCCCACAGTGACGGCTGTGGGGAGTTACCCCATGCAATGGAAGCGGCAGGAGCGGTGATGTCATAGTGCATGGCAGGTGATGCCATGCTGCCTGCCCAGGCAGTAAGGCCGCAATCACCAGAGGAGCAAGTGGCAAGTGCACGGTCCTACAGCTGGGTAGGAGAAATCCCAGGCAGAGCTCCAGGTTGGGCAGAGAAGAGATTCAGAGCAGGCCCGCAGAGAATGCCTTGGGGGTGTTGGTCGATGAGAACATGAACATGAGCTGCCTTTGCTGTGCTCTCATAGCCCAGAAAGCAACCGTAGCCTGGTCTGCATGCAAAGGAGCGTGACCAGCAGGTCAGAGGAGGTGATTCTGTCCCTCTACCCAGATCTCAGGAGACCTCACTTGGACTATTGTAAGCAGTCCTGGTGTCCTCAAGTGAAAAAGGACATGGAGTTACCCGGAAAGAGGGGGAACTTCCCGGTCGGGCTCATTTTTGGCGGGTGGTATTGTACCCTCTTCCCTTGTTTTCTTTGTCATTGTTATTATTGTTGGTGATAGCGATAGTGATTTGTGTTGTACCTTGGTTACTGGACTGTTGTTATCTGACCAGTGGGAGTTCTTCGGCCCATCTTCCCTCCCACTCCTCTGGGAGTNCTTGGTTACTGGACTGTTGTTATCTGACCGGTGGGAGTTCTTTGGCTCATCTTCCCTCCCACTCCTCCGGGAGTGGAAAGAGGGGGGGCCAGAAGGGGAGGGGGGGGTTGAGTGGGTGAACGTGCTGCCCGGCTGGGTTCAAACTACAACAGTTCTTTTGGTGCCAAACATGGGGCACAAAGGGTTAAGATAACAACAGATCTGACCGGATTGGGAGTCACTCGTCACAATGCTGATTTATTGGCTCTCAAGGTTTTTCCTCTTGATCTCACGGTCTCAGGATATCATACCTTACGTACAGTCAGTATTCTCTGTGTTGGTGTTTATCTGGGGGGGGAGCTTGGACTAAGGTTTTGGTCTCGTATTTTATAATAATGACTTGTAATACAATAGAGTCATTGATCATGAAATTGATCTGGTTTATGTTCCCGGTGTGGTCACCACCTTTATACTTTGGGAGGTATATAATAACAGTGTTTGGCAATTACACTTCTTTTTTCTCCTTCTGGGGTGGTCAACCTGTGAAGGAGACACTCTTCTACCCTCTCAGTCCTCCCCCCAGAAGATTTACAGCATCGTTTGAGAGTTTTGGGGATTTTGAATGGCCTTTTCAATGGCCTTTTAATATTGTTGAGACCTGTATGCTGATAATGATGGGGATCACCGTGTTGGGACGCATACAGGGTATGTTTGGCCCACGACCATTTGGTCTGATCTCAAGAGTTAACCAGAGTCAGGTTTGGGTCTTGTCTATCTTTAGACGACGATATGGGGAGACCAACCAATTTTCCCCGAGGCTGGACACCCATGAGTGGCAGGGTGTGTGGGACAGTATGGGCAAGCATCTAGGTCAGTGGGCCCCTGTAGTACTTTGGAATCTTTCCACTGAACAAGTGCAAAATCCGGAAAAATTAGTGAAGCACTTAAATGAGGTGGGGTGTCAGCTTGGCCATACCAGAGAGGGACAAATCATGGCAACGTGCTGGGGCTTGGCCTGTACTTACAGGGCCTTGTACAATATTATCCAGCACCTTAAAAGGGAAA
>NDXB01011884.1:0-16254 GCA_002631895.1 Agapornis roseicollis
CTATTTACATTTTGACCAGCTTGTGATGGCATCACCAGTCTTGTGTTTGATTAGACAATGATACAGGAGGACTAAGATCTTTTTCCTTGAGGCTGGACAGTCACAATTGGCAGGGTGTGTGGGACAGTAACGGCAATTATCTAGTCCACTGGGCCCCTCTAGTGCCAGCCGGGACCTACCAGCGCGGCCATCAGTTGTGGAGTATCACAACATGGACTCAAGCTGATGAGGAGACTCAAACCCTAATCAAGACTTAAATCCAACTTCATTACAACTAAGCCCTTTGTATTCCCCAGTTCGGTAGTCCCCCAACCTACACAAGCATGCCACGTTCCATCTCACTGGCCCCCGTGAAAGTCTCCAGGTAAATAGTCTAATCACAATGCTGCAGATCCTCTCACAGTTGTCCCCACATCCTCTGGCCTCCAGCCTTGATTCTCGCCACAACTACATCCCGGCCCACCCTCCCAAAGCTTGCTTGTTTACCTTTCCTGGCCTTCAAAGTTCCAACGCATCCCCCCAAGGCTTTTCAGAGCACCAAGGCTTCAGCACTCATTCCCAAACTCTTTTTCATGCAAATTTTATCGCCTTCACTCCCCACAGCTGCCCCTTCTTTGTTTTGTATATTCACTATCAACACCTGCTTAAGGACTCGATTAACAAGAAACTGTATAAGCTAATAAAAACTAACACTTAATAAAAAAATACAGTTAAAGAGCACTTAACATTCTGCACTAACAATTGGTTTCGAACTGTATTATGAAAATACAGATACATATCTATTTTTATAGATCTTAACAAATTAATCTCTTGCGGCTGTGTTGTTAATACCCCCCAGGCATCCCACGCGTCCACAGGATCTGAGAATACCAGTGCTTCAAACTGCTGCCATTGCAGTCGGAAAGGACTCGTAGGTGTGGCAACCGACAGGCACAGGGTGTCTTCTGTCGCATTGGCTAAAGCTCTTCTAGCTTTTGCTTCAGCATTTTCTAGCAGCTGCTGCAAATTTGCCTGCTCTAACATCTCTTTTGCAAGTGACAAATCCATACAATACAAGGTGTAGTTTCTTATTAGCAATTGGCTAGTAAATACAGGTGGTTTTATACAGAAAATCACAGCCTCTAATAATNTTGCTTCAGCATTTTCTAGCAGCTGCTGCAAATTTGCCTGCTCTAACATCTCTTTTGCAAGTGACAAATCCATACAATCCACGGTGTAGTTTTTTATTACCAGCTGGCTAGTAAACAGAGGTGGTTTATAGACAAAATCACATCCTCTGATAGTAGCTACTTTACAAACACACGTATTCAACTTTTCAGTTGCCTCCAAGTGATGTTTTCCAATCATTCGGGTTTCTTCCTCTGCCTCATTGTGCTCGGGGTATTCACGGTCAGCTCCTGTAGCTGAGGCATCGGGTTTTTCCACTCGTCTGCCTACTTCATGATAAAACCTGACAAGCTTTGCAGGCAGCCGCCATGGAGAACAAAAATATATCCCCTCCCCCAGGTTACCAGTTCTGGAGAAGAAAACACGTTGAAGTGTTTCCTTAAAGCACAGGCATTCTGATGCAAAAGGAATGTGAAGCAGCTGCAGAAGGCAAAGTGTTAACAATCAAGGAGTTGCTGTGTCATTATCCGCAGTTAAAGGGCCAGGCAGGTTGGAAACACTGGAGCTGCGCTGGCTCTTTCCTTTTGCAGGTCTGCCTCGTCTCGGTTTTTTTTTTTTTCTTCTTCGGCCACCTTGATGCTGCTTGGGTGCTGGCTGATAAAGCTTGTGGTTGCGCTGCCTCTCTCGCTTTTTCAGTTAGCAGTTCTTGTTTCAACCGATCTGCTCCTCCAAGTCTCGGATTCACCTCCAGGTTACTTTAAACACGCTAAGGAGGGCTCCTCCCATGCACCCAGCATGTTGCAGGCACTCTTTAGGCTTTCTTTGTTTCTACAAACTGTCCCAATACATCAATAGATTGAAAGGGTTACTTGGGGTTTTTCTTATTTCATGGCTCCGATGTCCAATCTGGCCGTTCCACTGGTGGAGCACAGGGAGCCGAATCGGAGGGCAACTTCTTCTGAACATGGTTATCAAGCAACTAAAGCGGCCTCACTGCCTTTTTACACCCCGTTGAAAACTTTTAGACGAACCTGACAACAAAAAATACACAGAACACCGTCTGCCCTCAACACACACACATCCAAGGGGAGTTTGGATTTGCCATAACTGCCTAAAATCCGGAAACTCTGATCTTCTTCTTCAAACCCAGTTTTGTCTTGCATAGTGACAGCTGCCATCACTGGTAAGTTTCCTTGTTCACAGAAAGGCTCTCCCATTGGCAGCGCTGCTCCATTGTTTTCTATGGGAGGAGCTGCCATTTGAGTAATCGTATGCATCGCCAAAAAGTTCAGTTTCAGTGTCTTTTGTCCGACGTTCCAGCAAGCTCAGTTCAGAGCACGAATACTCAACACATGCTACCTGAAATACAACCTTCCTTATGCTGAGAAACACTGCTTCCTGCAGTCCCAACCTGCCTGCCAAACTATGCTTAATGGATCTTCTGCCCCCAGATTTGCTCCTTCCTCCACCACGGAGGAAGTTGTGCTTGCTCAGCTTTGCTCTTGTCCCACTGCTGTTCCTTTAGATCTGTATCTTCAACCCGATAGGTCAGAGACATCATTTTCTTCCCTTGTGCAGTAAGCCAGGCACAGGCAACTCCAAAGCCAGCCAGTATGTCCTCCTCCCCAGAAGACCAGCATGATGGGACCTGTCCAAGCTGACAACTAATTTCAATATATAGCTCATCTGCAACTAAAACTCAGCCTGCAAACTAAAACCAAGTTGCTTTTTTACTGATGAGGTAACTGATCCCTGGTTTCAGGCCATCTCTGGGTGTTTGAGATCAAATGCATTTATCCAAGTGTGCAAGCAGTGTAAACCTGTCGTGGTTTAGACCCAACCAGGCAGCTCGTTCACTCACTCAACCCCCCTTTCTTGCCCTCCCCTGCTTCCAGAGGGATGGGGGGAGAATCAAAAGAATGCAACTCCCACTAGTTGAGATAAGAACAGTTTAGTAACTAAGGTATAACACAAATCACTGCTGCTACCACCGATAATAATAACGATAAAGGAAAAGAATACAGCAACCCATCAACCACCGACAGTCTGCAGCTGCTGAACCCAGGACATTATGGCAGATAGTTATTTTCTGCCTATTAATGGCAAGAATGCAGGAGGCTTGTTATGGGAAAAGGACAGAAATTAAAAATGACTTATGGAATACAGCTAGCATTTGCCAATGTGGCTGGCAGAGGTCTTGAAGCCATTCATTTTTTTTATCTGTGGCTGCTTGGGGTTTTCACAGCAGCTCTTAAAAAACACTCCAAAAGGAGTTTCTAAAAAAAACCACAGCCGATACATCGGTTACAGCAAGGTCCTAAAGCAGGAATGGCTGATGAAACTATTAGCAGGTGCTGGAGTAGATGAGGGCACATACCCTGCCAAACTGTTAGCAGCATGGGTGGCACAGAGAAACCTTGAAGCTAAAGCCTGTCGAAGGTGTGCTTGGGAGCAGAGAAATTCCTTTGATGTGCCCACTGGTGGCAGAATCTTTGGTCCTGGTTCAGATCACAGCAGTAAATGCTGGTGATGTCACTAAAGTTATACTGACATCTGATTTGATCTAGTTGCTTCTTCACCACTGGATTAACGTTAACTGTTACCATTTTCGTATATATTGGCCCATACCCCTTGTAATAGAAGAAACTCTCTCCAAGGCAGAGTTGATTTTAAACCAGGTAAATTAGAAAAGAGAGGTGCTGACATCCACGAGGAGCTTCCCTACTCTGGGTTGGATTCCTCTGGAAGGTCCTCAAAAAAAAACCCCACATGTGATAAAAGGTTCGAAACCAGAAAGTGAGGAAGAAAAAGAAAGAATGGGTTTAGAAGTGGGGGAAGAGCACTTAGAGTTGCACTTGGAAGCACTTTTAGGCTTTGCATAGGAAGACCACCTTTGCTCCAGTCCCCAGTGAAATAAGAACTACGGGAAGAAAGAAAATCACCTATCTATGCTTGGTGAGAATCTGTCAGAAGCATATTGGCCGTGTTATTTATCCTCTGTCATTTATTTCATACCACAGAAACATCCCTGGCTTTAACAGATTTCTCCGAGATGTGCACTCACGCTGGAAAGAGATCACTATGTTCCAGATCTGTCATCTGTTATGATGAATAGCACATGTGTAGTGTAGCAGTGACCACCTAATTCTAAGGATTCTGTATGCCTCTCTGAGGGTAGCACAACATGTCTGATTACTCACCTAAGCATTTCACTCAGTCAATTTAATGGCACCTCCTGGAGACCTTCTGTAGAAGAGTCAATGAGGTAAAGAAGAGAGGCTTGGCACATGTACAGGTTGCTGGGCATCCATGCTCACAATGAGTGTACCGACAGCTGCTACGATAGAGCAAGCAACTAAACTGAGGGTAGCTCTGGCTTTACCACTGTCCATACCAATGGACTGAGAGTTGTTTATCTCAGTGGTGCAAGTTAGGACCAGCTTTTTCTGCAGGCACAGGGAGAAGTCTGTAGCACCACTGGCAGATGCTGAGGGAGCCCCTGGAAGCTGCCTAACAGCTCTGAACAACAGAAACACAAGATTTTCCTTATCTATGTGCTTTAGCAATGTTTCAGGGCTGCATGACATTTTTGGCAGCTTTTCCCTTGAAAATATGCCTGAAGCCTTCCAGCCACAGTGCCATTCTGAATTTGCTAAACTAGACAAATTATTCCTCAAATACCGTGAACCCTGCCCTGATAGAATGCATCTTCTGCGGTTATGTATCCTCTGTGTGTTAGCCTCTTTCTTCTTTTTGACCCTCTCTTCACACAGGTAATTAAATAGCTCATTTCCTCCAAAACATGTCCCAGGAAAAATGGCTCATTCAGGTTTATTCTCGTTATCATTATTATTATTCCTAAAAGAACAGCTCAAGAGGACCAAGGGAATGTCTCCTGTTTTAAAAATAGCTGTCATGCTACTCGTGAGAGCAGAGCAGGCTGCCCTTCACCTGCCCCTTTCAATGTGCTCAGAACAGGGGAATCACAAAAGTGAATCAGAAAATCCTGTCCTGTTTTCCTTCCAGGTACCCTGTGCTGCCTGCTTGGTGTGGCCAGGTTCAGACTGTGCAATAACTCAAGAGTCTCAGAGGTTTCCCTCCATCTACTCGGAGTTTGCATATAGGCATATAGGTTTGTTTGTTTGTTTGTTTGTTTTTTCACAAATGTTATTCCCACCAGCTAAATCCAGGATCTCAAGGATTGGTGCTAGGATCTCAAGGATGAGGTTTTTACCACCATTACCGCCACAGGTAATCATACTCCATCCAGCCAGGATGGCCACAGGTGCTGGCCCTAGCCCTGAGCATAGCCAGCTCCTTTCTGAGGGAGGCAAGAGAAGCAGGTGCCTCCTGTGCAGCCTTGCCAAAGCAGTGTTGGCTCTGCTGGGCTCAAAAGGGATGCTGGTGCTCAGTCAGCCATGGCAAACATCAGTTCACTCACAAGATTTAGCTGTTATTTGAGAGAGGCTCTTTTGTTAGCATACCGCTCAGAAGAACACTCTGAAAAAGGAGTACATGAAGCACATGTCTTGTTCCGACTAGAAGCATGTGTCCACTTGTGAATATCCCTATTTAGCAGTGGCCAGGTATGAAAATGACAAAGAGGTGAAGAAAAAAATCTGAAGCCATTTCTTTGTGTCTTCTGTGATCTGCTATCTGGTGTGGGCCGCACATTGCAGGGTTGGGAAAAGACCAAAGAGATGCCGAAGGCGAAAACATATTAAAATGCAAGGTATTTTTACGGACTGTAACTAAACCTAGGACCCCTTCCTAGCTTAACTCCAGACAGATGTTCGAACGGATACAAAGGGCCAACTATTTTGTTCTTACCTCCTCCTTTTATTTTCCATTCATAAGAAATACTGTATTTAGATTTGACCACTAGAGACTGAGATTGCCGTTCCAGGAATTTCAGACAGACAGACCAGTCTCAAAGCGAGCGCATATGGTGGCATTATCCTCACCAACCAGCCCAGTTAACAGGGAGAGGGTCCCATCATGCATCCTGTGGCAGGTTTGCCCAGGCCGAAGAACCTGGGATGTGGCAGGGGAGACACAGAAGAGGGCTTCGGTGTGACCCTGGTCATCTGAGCTGCAGAAAACACAATGAATTTGTAAAAAGGAGCATCAGCACTAGAGGGTTGGGGCTCCTGGGGTCTTGTTTCCATGCAAAATGTTGGTGACACTGCTGGCACACAGGCCTGCTCAGTGCTGCCCCTGTCCCAGCAGTACTGCT
Source organism: Agapornis roseicollis (assembly GCA_002631895.1). Taxonomy (NCBI): domain Eukaryota; kingdom Metazoa; phylum Chordata; class Aves; order Psittaciformes; family Psittacidae; genus Agapornis; species Agapornis roseicollis. The sequence goes on from NDXB01011884.1 coordinate 6,344, forward strand.
TTACCAAAGGTTGTAGTTACGGTAGCATGTATGTGACAAGAAAACTTTGAATTTGTCATGAGAAAGGGATTTCCCTTCCTGGGGCTTATCAGTACCCCTGGGGACACCCTGCCATGGGTCTTTGTCCCTACGTGTGTGGAGCAAAATATTCCCTATTGCCAGGAGCTATCCTTGTCCCCTCTGCCAGTGGTATCCAGCCCCTGCACATTCCCAGGGATGATGCTGGTCCCCTGCTGGCACCTTCACGTAGCGTGTTGGACTGACAACTCCCACAGACCTTGCAGGTCAGGGACCCCCATGGCCAAAGGTATCCTGGGCTGATCTGTTTGCGTGTTTCCTTGTTTACACTAGGACAAGTCTACTTTACCGTATTTTCAGTTCGCAAGTATTTCTTCTTGCAGCTTCTAGCAGTGATTTTGGATGGGAATACTTGTGGACACAGAAAAATTGTTCTGGTCAGAAAAGGTCTTTTTTGTCCTCCTTTGATCAGGTTCATTTTCCTTCTCCTGACTGATTTTAGTAGGTTCAACCTTTTGTCTGAAACAAGGATTACCTCACTGTATGTGCTGCAACTGCTGCAGCTTCAAGCTTCCATCTTGATACCAAAAGGTATTTTCCTAAACTTTTGTGTCATTGTTTCACTTTGGCAATACACTAAGCATAAACTTCCATTTCAGTATGAGGGGTGCAAAACTGCCCAAGCATTCCTCCTCCTGCATCCTGCTAGTGGTATCTGCAAATAGCTGAGGTTGTTTACTAGGTTGCTGGGTATAAAAGTCTGTGCTTGCTTGCTTTGTACGGGTGGGTTCAGAAGAACTTGCACTTATCAGTTTCCTCAGCAGTAAGATGTGAGGAAATCCTAACAGCATAGGAGTAAAGGAAGAAATTACTGCAGAATGAAACTCCTCTACCAGGTATTCTCTTTCGGGGTCACATCAGTCGTGCAACGTGCAATTAAACCAGCACATAAGACACAACTTCCCCCCACCAATCGAACCCCAACAACCTTACTAACTGCCAGTGATTCAAAACTGCTACACATTATTTGGTATGTTCTGCCCCACAGGTTTGATTTTGCCACCCATATTCATGGGCTTTGCGCAGCATGCTGCAAGAGTGTTCTGCCCTTGCTAAACTCATCTCTGCTCCGTTTCCACTGTGGTTTCTCAAGGACGAGTGAAGGACATGTTCATCCCATCATGGGCCTCGTGCTGCCCTCTGCTGTGCAACCAAGAGAAAAGCACAGGCACGCAGAAACCACTTCCCAGGATCCTGATCTTCCAAAATGTAAGTGCGGGCCTATTTGGAGCTTACTGCCCTAGCAGCAGCACTGCTTATAAGACAAATGTTAGAAAAAAGCCTCTTTTAGATGGATGAGACATTTTGCACAGAAAGTAAATTTTAATTCTGACTTTGTACAAATACAGACTATTCGCAGCTTCATATTCTTTGGAACATCCTGCTGTTGCCAGAACTTTCCTGCTTCTCCCACTCCCCACTGACCTGAAATATAATGCTTACGAAGCGCACAGGTTTGCATTTTGTCCTGGAAAAGTCTTTGCTTGCTGTTTTGCCAGCAAGCTTTGGTGTCTACCTGGGAAATGAGAGCTGTAGGGTGCCGCACTCTGGTTCCCATACTCCTTTTTTCCAGTAAGCAGCTGATCATGACTGAGGCAGCAATGGTTTAGTTAGCAAAGGCACCTGCTGTGAGCTCTGGAAGAAATTCAGAGTGATTGCCTGCTGCCTGAAAAGAGGGGGTGGTTTATGCCACTGTCTGGTAATGCCAGTGATTTCTGAGTTTCTGCCCCTGTTGCGACTGCTGCTCTAGAGAAGTGGCCCAGGTGGAAAAACTGAAGAAGCATCCTCAGAAGCAGGGTGTTTCAAGAGTCCTTGTGGGTCTGTACTTTTAGGGTGACTCCTCAAGCTTCACAGACCACCTACTCAACTGCAGTCTGCAGCGGGAAGGAACGGATGCTGGTTTTATCACAGGTCCAAATGGGCCCCAACCTGGGATCAGTGGGGCATGGGGGCCAGGAAATAATACCAGGAGAAGCAGGAGAAAGTAGCACCCAGAGCCTGTGCAAGGGAAGTAGGACTCTGCCCATCCTTGAAAGAGGCCACCCCACTGGTGGCACTAGCAAGGTTCCAGCAATACTTTCTGTTGGAGAAAGAGGAAAAAAATTCCCAGGTCCCTGACGCAGTCTCTGAGTGCTGCTTTCTAACCCTTCTCCTGCTGTCTTTACCTGACCACCATACCTCACGATCAGCCACAGAAGATGTAGCTTATTCAGAAATAGTCTTCATCTGGAGGAAAAAGGGATTCTGTTGCAGCAAGAAAACATTCAGGAAAAAAAACCCTAAATATTCCTGTTTGGGTGGAAGAAACATAGTCCAGGTCTTCCTGTGCTGATGTAGTGCTATGCAGCGTGGGATGTTCGTGAGGGAGAACTGGCGCTTCCGCAAGGCCTTGCGATGCCTATGACAGATGTACTCTCATGTCACCCCAAAGTTAAGTGTTTTAGTACTTGTCAAAGAGATTCAGTCAGGCAATGCAGGGAGCAGCGCGGTCACTCTGGCCAGGCACAGGCACCAGCACCAGCAGCCTTTATTTGGAACATTCCCCTTTGTGAGAAGGTCTCCTGCTGCCAGTGGTGGGTGCCCTGATGACTGACATCCCAGCTGCTGGTATCTCCGTGGTACAGCACGGAATCTCACAGCTTCTTGGTACGGCTGTCACTCCCTGGGCCTTCCACTGGCGCTCCAAAAGCCTCCTCTTCTGCTTGCTAACGGACACAGGAGAACGGGCCTCAGCTTCCTGGCCAGGGAAAAAAGCCCACAACACCCCCAGAGACTGGCTCAGCCAGTAGTTCTTGGAAGAGCTGCTGAGGCCACTCCACTGCTCAGTGTGCCATCCTGTGGGCCGCTCTGCCCCAGCCCATCTCCAGTGAGAAGATGCAGATCAGCCAGGGCTGAATCCAGGCAGGGACCATACCCAGGAGGGTGCAGGCATCACAGCTGGGGGCTGGGTGCCTACAAACTCCTGCATAGGCAGGGCAAGCAAAGACTGCCTGCTCTGGGACAGAAGAGCCCCATCAGCTAAGCCAGTCTTTTATCTTCGGCCTGGACATCTGGAGTGGTGGGAGCCACAAAAGGCATTCCCTGGCCTCTGCAGAGCAGCCAGCACACACTTACCCTCCCCATGCTCTCCCCAGGACGTGCAGCTCTGCCTGCCCCTTGGATGCTGGCTGCCTTGCAGCACTTTGGCACCTCTCCTGCTGCAGCACCTCCTTTCCCTGTAGCCTCTCCTTCAGCTTCTCGGCATAAGCCTTTCTCAGGAGGTGGGCAGGGCAATAGGGATCCTCAAACACATAGCAGCAGGGGCTCTGCAAAAGCAGAAGAGGCTCTGTTGTACACTGCCCCCAATAGCTGGGGGACAGCCAAAGGCCTCAGGCGTGGCTTAGTCTTCAAGTCAGTGGTGTTGATCCCTTACAGAGAGGCACGGGAGCGAAACAGATCACCTGTCCCACGGCCACCTGCACGCATCCTCCTGGGGTCTCCTGCAGGGTGCTGTGCAGGGCAGCAGGCAGGCAGAAGAGCCCTGCCTGGACAGTTTGCCACAGCACTGCTGTCATGCTGCTGTGCCAGGAGAGCTTCCATCCTCCCCTCCCAGGAGTGGGGAGAGGAAATGCTGTTCCTCCTGGGGCTGTGAAGCGCATGCCATACCTTGCCTGACTCCATGCTCTGCGCTGTTCTGCTGGCATGGTATTTGCGCCACACTTCTGCCTCCACTTCCTGCCGCCTGAATGCCATCAGCATCTCAAGCTGCTTATCAGCCCTCTCAGCGTGGACAGAGCTCATTTCCTGCAGGCCATGCACACACAACACATGCTGCGTTAAACCTCCTCCAGCTTCAGCAGGGCAGGAGGGATGGGGTTGTGGGCAGTGGGCAGCTCTTGCTGCCTCTTCTGCCCCAGCCCACAGTCCAAAATGGGACACGAGGCTGGCAAATTCCTGGGGCATACCGTTCCTGAGGGCTGCAGGGCATAGTCAGGGGGCTGCATTGATGGCTGAGGTGCAGGTCTGGGCTGCTTCAATTTATCCTGAGACATCTCCTCGATTACTGGCAGGAATCTGAAGAGACATGGCAGGCTTATCTTGCAGGAGACAGTCTGAGCCAGTTGCTCGGGGACAGACTTGCATCCTGCTGCCTGGCTCTGGCACCACCAAGCAGCTTGGCTGGAGGACCATGTGTCCAGCAGGACAACTCTGGGCCTTTTGACATCAGTACAGGCATCCTGGCCAAGGCAAACCTCTCTCTTGCACCACAAGGGCACACGGTGTCTGCACCCCCAGCCCCACACTGCTCCAGGAGGCTCACCTGACTCGGCTAGCTGCCACGGCCTTAGTTGATTCAACATCCCGATCCCTCATCCTGGCCTGAGAAGTTCTCCACTGAGCCAGGTACACTGGATCCAGCACACTCACTGCAAGGGGGGGCAAGAAAAGAGCAAAGAGCACCTTTAGGACTGTGTGGGCCAGCTGAACAGCAGAGCCACTCAGTTGTGCCGTTCAAGGCTCACAGACAGTGCTTGCCACCCCTGGAAACCATGGTTCCAAGGTCCTGGCCCCTTGCCCACACGGGATCTGCTCCAGCTCTGAACTCCTACTGAGCCACCTGCCACTGCGGGGCATGTTTTATTTCCTGCTCCCTGTCACACCTCTGCTGGCAGCAGGGACTCACCACTGGGAGGAACAGACAAGTGCTGCGGAAACCCAGGGGCCTCTTGGGCAGTGGCAAGTACCCCAGTCTTCCTCCTCAGATCCACATGCATGGCTTGTGAGAGCAACGTGGGCTTGGCCCAGCCTTGCTGACAGCTCCAGGCAGAGGTGCCACAAGGCCCCTTTTGCAGCACGTGGCTCCAGCTCAGAGCTCCCAGAAGTTGTTGCCTACACGCACCAGGATGGGTGTGCAGGCTCGCAGAGCTGCCACCTTCTCTCCCACACCTTACAGGGACCCTGACTCTCCTGCCTTTATGAGGGTGAGATGAGCACCTACGGCACCCTGCCAGCATTCAGCTGGGACATTACCTCTGCGGGCACCCCCTCCCCAAGGTGCTGATTGTCTCCTGGGCTTCAGAGGCATGACGTGGCCCAACTCTTCGTGCGGGATCACGGCGACAAGCCTGGAAACAAGAAGGCACCAGCTGGGAGAAAAGACCTCATGCTCCCTAGGGGCTGAAGCCAAGAAGCTGCTGGCAGGCATTGTTGAGAGCCACTGCCAAATCCTTGGAGGACGCAGCTCTCTGTGCCACCTTAGGGGCCACACAGATTCCATCAGCCTCCGCCAGCTCTCCCCTTGCCTTCCTGCCAAACAGCTGATGATCCCAGCACACACCCTGCTTGTGGCCCCACAGACCTGCCTGCCTTTCACGCTCTCTCAGCTCACACTGAGAGCAGGCTGGCCACTTGGTCTGCATTCTCCAAGCCAGGGAGGATTGAAAAATGAGTGGATCGGGAAATTGGGCTTCCCTAAGTCGGGCAGGAGAGGTGCCTTGCCAAGAGAATGTCCCACAGCAGGGGCTGAGCCGCCGCTCCCTTGACCACTGCAGAAGCCATTCTGCTCACCTTGGCAGCACGACGACCCCGTCCTTACTGAGCCGATTGTAATTGTTTTTGCCAGCAAAGGCCACTATCCTCATCATCTTGGGGTTCTGCAAGGGGACAGAGACACATCAGCAGACGCCCAGGCCACGTCCAGGTTGTTCACAAAGGTGGCAAACCATTTAACTGCTTAAAGATGCAATGGCTGCCTCTCAGAGAGCCTTGCACCACCTTCTCCCTTGATGTCATTAATCCTTCCCTTGAAGGGGCCAAGATGCTACCGCGACTTGGCCTAGCTCATCAAGAGCGTGTCCAGGCCAGGCGGCGATGAAGGTGATGGCAGCCAAGAGAAAGTGGCACGAGACAGCTTTGCCAGCCTCTCCGCAGGGCTATGAAGAGGAGCCCTGGAGAAATGACAAGCTCACCCCGAGAAGAGCTGCCTGCATGTTCCCTGTGGCATCCAGCTCCAGCAAGCAGTCCTCAAAGAAGGTCATGCTAACCACACTTCTTCGCACAGCAAGGGTGCCAATGCTCGTGAAGGAGAACTCCACCTCCCTCTTGTCTCGGATGGCCCCAGCAAAGAAAAGCAGGGTCTCGTGTATGCACTGCTCCACGATTTCTGGGCGGAAGCGAATGTCTGCCCCAATCTGCACAAAGTCCAGCTGAACGCATGGTGTATCTTCTAGGAAACAAGCACAAAGCAACCAGGTCACTCCCACCACAGTTCAGCTGACTCAGTGCCTGCCATCTGTGCCCAGCCCTGGGGCAACACTCCGCCAGAGCACAGTCCCCTCTCAGTTTTGGCCATGTATCCAGCATGGACCCGATGAACAGAAGGCACAGAGAGGCCTTGTCTCTTGCTGCCAGCAACCAGCTGGAGGGTAGGGTGAGCCAGGAGATGTGGCTGGCTTCCCAGGGAGGGGCAGGGTGCTGGGCTGCCCTACGTATGCCCACACTCAGCTCTCTCTGGTTTGGAAGAGCCTTTGCTAAGCCATGCCACAGAGATGGGAGCACCAAGACAAATGCAAGGGCTCTACAGAGGAATCACCCATCATCTTACTAGGAATTGTGGTCTTTGCACACTTCAGCTTGTAGAATTTCTTCATAAATCGGCACAGCTGGAACACAGGTCTCTCAACAGGCAAAACCTTGTCCTCTCCCACCTTGGCATTCACTAGGGCAAGTGCAAATGTTCCAATTCTGATATCCACTGCCTGAAAACATAAGCAACAAGAGGGAGCTTTGGCAGAGTGTACAGAAGCGGGAAGGCTGCTCGGTGACTCGTGTACACCTGGGGATGGTTCCAAAGCAGGGGTGCCCTGCTCTGCAGGCTTGGAGGGGCAGAAGGCAAGGCTCACCTTCTTCTCTAAGAGCTGTTTCCGGATATACTTAGATGTGGCAGCCCATACTTTGCAGATTTCTACAAAGCAAAGGAAAGGCAGTGCCATGCACTGAGTCAGCAACAGCCAACAGCCAGCACCCCTTACCCATGGGGCACACAGTGGAGTGAGGACGGGCAGCACCTCTCGCCCTGAGCAAGCACTTGCACCACTGGGGCTACCCAGATGTCATCTTGACAGCCCCCAGCCTCCAAGCTGTCTGCCCTGTGCCCAGGACAGGAAGGTCAGGCATCTGGAGTGTGCTGGAGAAGGGGATTCTGCCCTTTTACAGTCAGTGGCTACAACCCTGGGCTACCAAAGCCACTCCCAAGCCCCGAGGCACCTTCAGCCAGGGTGCTCCTTGCAGCCACCGGTCCCACCAGAAGGCCCTTCTTAGCCTTAGGGTTGCCACACTATCCGCAGGGTTTCTGCATCATCCTGGCTCTGAGAATGCTCCTGGAAGAGCACTGCCAGGCCCTTACCACTGGTGGTCAGTTGCTTCAGGGTTGGGAGGTCATCAGGCCCCAAGCCTTTAAAGAGCAGATACTTCATTATCCTTGTCCCCGTGCACGGCAGCAGCTGGGCAAGAGGTGCTGTTCCTGCTACAGAACTGCTGGGCTCCTCTCCTCAGCCCTTCACTGCGTGTCACTCTGCCACGCTCTCCCGCAGCCTCCTCGCCTCCTCCGTGCAGCCGGGCAGCTCCTGCAGATCAGAGTGCTGGCAAGAGCAGCCCCGGCAGTGTCCAGGCCTCCCTGGGCAACACAGCCAGTTACCAAAGGGGGCACAAGAACGTTTTGCTGTGCTGTGGGTGTCCCACTGTGATGACATGTCATGTCATGTCATGTTACGTCACAGATGGCCACACCGACCCACCGCCTCACAGCACCACCCATATCTGACCAACAATTCCAAGCTCTCAGCTTGGTGGGACCTTCAAACTTGCTAAGGGCACCCTCAATCCCACCAGCTGTCATTAAGGAAGAGATTCAGTAGTAGCAGTCCCAGCACAGACTCTGGAGCAGCATGGGTCTGGCTCAGTTGCATATAGGAGCATAGAATAGCTTGGGTTGTAAAGGACCCTAAGATCATCTGGTTCCAAGGCCTCTGCCTCAGGCAGCAACACCACACAGTAAACCGTGTCACCCAAGATTCTGTTCAGTGTGGCCTTGAACACTGCAAGGGATACAGCATTCACAACTTCTTTGGGCAACCTGTTCCAGTGCCTCACCAAAATCACAGTAAAGAACTTCTTCCTTATATCTATCCTAAATGTCCCCTGCTTAAGTTTGGGACTCGGAGAAAACTCCAGGAACAAACTCGCCAACAGAGTTTCAAGTTGACAAGCAGGTATTCGTTATTGCGGCGCCGGGAGACACAGGGGATAGCTCCTCCTAACCTGTGTCCCCGTATTGCTATACAGGCCATCCTTATATAGTCACTGTGCATATCACATCATTTTCCAGAAAGGTTCCCACATAGGTACATACATACATACATACATACATACATACATGTGATGGTGGTCTTTGAGGGTTGTTTACTTTTCTCAACAATCTTCGTAACTTCAGGCAGTCTCTGAATCACCAGCTTAACTAACATTACAGACATAGCAATCATCCTCTCCTTTTACTTATCAGTTAGTTTAACTGCATCCATCCTGGACATCTGCTNGTGATGGTGGTCTTTGAGGGTTGTTTACTTTTCTCAACAATCTTCGTAACTTCAGGCAGTCTCTGAATCACCAGCTTAACTAACATTACAGACATAGCAATCATCCTCTCCTTTTACTTATCAGTTAGTTTAACTGCATCCATCCTGGACATCTGCTAGTCCCACATACTCCCCATTAGATGTTTACACCAGCTTAATGGTTTATTAAGGCTACAGGCACAGCAATCATCTTGTCCTTTTACTTATCAGTATTTTCCTTTGCAAAGGTGCTTCATCCTTCTCTGTCTTTTTTCCCAACCTCTTCCATTGTTGTGGCTGCAGCCGCATTTCCCATACAAGAAGGCCATGGCCCCGGGGCTCCCTGGTGGGGCACAGGCATCAGGGAAAGGCACCAGGAAAAGGGGAAGAAAGCCGCACCCAGAGACTCTGTGAGGGGAAACTGGTGTTTCTTTATTCCCCTCAGTGAAGAGCTGTCGCAGCCCCGCTTGTGCTGCAACCTGCATGGCCTCTGGCCGGGCTGGTCAGAGTCCCGTGGGCGCAGCTGGCGTGCCCGGCTTCTGCTCCCAGTCCAAGATGTCTGTGGAGATGGAGGAGGAGGAGGCTGGGGAGCTGGCACAGCTGGAGCGGGTGGACCTGGCCACAGACCGGTCACCCTCCTTTTGGTCAGTGCTGTAGAGCGGCAGACTCCAGGCCTCAGCACTGCACTGGACCTCAATGATCCTGATGATGCCATGGACCAGCACCTCTGTATATTCCTCAAGGACCAGCTGCAAGACCTAGACCACAAACTGCCTGTTCAGGCCATGGAGGCACAGGACACGCAGGATCCCAGCCTTGGCTCTCATAACCTGCCATCACTGGTCCCCAGCTATCGCCTCCCAGTGCTGGCACAGCCAGGGCAGCGTGGGAGCGAAGGAGCTGCTCATCTCCATGGAACAGTTCTGCCCTGACATGAGGCAGGAGACCAGCTACAGCTCATTCTTAATTGAGACAGGCCATTCCAGACTGCAGAAGTGCAGGGGCAGTCTGCAAGTGCCTCCCTAAGGGGCTTCTGCCTCTCTGCCCCCACCACTGCACACCCTGTCACTCGGCAGCTCCCACTGCTTGCCTGCCAGGGTATCAAATCCCTTGTGAGGGAAGGCCTCAGAGCCCCTTCCACAGCCGTGACCCTCTTCTCCCCAGGCAGCCAGAGCCGAGTTTGTACTAAAGAGAGTTTCTCTGCTACACCAGTTACCCCTACTGTATTTATGGTTTTCCTTG
>NDXB01011885.1:0-20877 GCA_002631895.1 Agapornis roseicollis
GCACTTGCAGCCCAGAAAGTAACCATATCCTGGGCTGCATCAAAAGGAGCGTGACCAGCAGGTTGAAGGAGGTGATCGTGCTCCTCTACTCTGCTCTCGTGAGACCTCACCTGCAGTATTGTGTGTAGTTCTGGTGTCCTCAACATAAAAAGGATATGGAGCTGTTGGAACAAGTCCAGAGGAGGGCCACGAGGATGATCGCGGCTGAGAAAGTTGGGGCTGTTCAACCTGGAGAAGAGAAGGCTGCATGGAGACCTCATAGCAGCCTTCCAATATCTGAAGGGGGCCTATAGGGATGCTGGGGAGGGACTCTTCATTAGGGACTGTAGTGACAGGACAAGGGGTAATGGGTTCAAACTTAAACAGGAGACGTTTAGATTGGATATAAGAAATTCTTTCCTGTTAGGTTGGTGAGGCACTGGAATGGGTTGTCCAGGGAGATTGTGAGTGCTCCATCCCTGGCAGTGTTCAAGGTCAGGTAGGATGAAACCTTGGGTATGTCCCGCTTCTGGCAGGGGTGTTGGAACTAGATGATCTTAGGGTCCTTTCCAACCGTAACTATTCTATGATTCTAAGAAATACAGACTTCAGGCAACTGACACTTAAACCACAGATCAGTAAAAGTTTGGATGCTTCAGGAGGAAAGATGATTCAATTTATTTTCTTATCTACTTTTCCAAAGTATGTACCATTTACTGGTAATGGAAAGAAGTTCCTGGGTTATATAAATTTCTAAGCAGCTATAAGGTAGGAGACTCATGTCATAAAATTGGAAACAAATTGTTTTTCTGCAACTTTTTACTTCTTTTGAGAGTGTGTGTGGGTGTTTCCTCTTTTACCCTTTGCCATTTTGATACATGGGAGAAGAAATAAAGGATAAGGAAAATAATACAAATCTTGAAAACTGAAACACTTCGAAAGCTTTCCACGGAAAAGTATTTCTTTTTCATCTTGCTTTAAGGAAGGGATGAAGTTGATATGAAGTTGGCTCATCCTTGCTTTACTCAGAATCCCTGTCATGGGATCAGGAGCTAATGAATCGTCTTTATTTATTGAGATAGCAGCATATCCTATTTACTGTTGTCCCTTGTACAGCTAGGGCAGAAGAAGAGACAGGATGGGATAATCTCTTGGAAGGCAGCCTTTAACACCTGTCTGGTAGGAGATAATTACTAAATTCCTGGGGGATTAGTGCAGTGGAACTTTATTATAGTGTAGTGAAACTGTGCCCAGCTATCTCTCACCAGATGGATGTCAGACTGTTTGTCACAGAAGACCCAGAGTGCAGAATGAAAGATGCACAAATAAAGCACATTTATGCGGATTAAACATAGTTTATGACATCATCTTTGCTTCAATACTGGATAGAGGTTTTTCACTTCTACTTCACAACTGTTTGAGGAATACTTGGGGATGACTGAAGTAGTGTCTATATTGCAGTTAGAGGAGTGATTGTGTAAAAGTCACTGCTTTCTGTCACCTAGCCTGCTGAGCAATAAAAGCAGTGTTTCATGAGTCTGGCTGAAAATGATACCTCAATCGGAAAACTGGGTGCCTGTGTTGCTTTCCACTGAGCAAGCAAAGTTAAAGATAGCTTGGGAAACATTTGCTGTTTCTCCATCTAGGTCCTGCTGACATCCGTAGGGATTTATTGATGCACTGAGCTGTTTAGACCAGTGCACCTGAGCCACTTGAGACAAAGTGACTTTTCATCTGTACCCAAAGTAGCATCCTGGGTGTCTCTTACTTCTGGTGTGTAGACAGAGCTTGGCATTTTCCTAATCACTTCCTCCTTTTCAGTGGCACCCTTTAATGTTTATTTAGCCTTGTATTTTACAAATAAAAAGTTATTTTCAAATGCATACCAAAAAAAAAAAAAAAATGCTTTCCTATAAGAAGGAAATCCTCTTGACTTCTGATGCCATGAATTACAGGGTGTTTGTACATTTTCAGTAGTGATAGTTTGCCTGCGCTTGGATCTTCAACATGGGGTTTGAATTATGTTAAATAAGATACTAAGAAACAAATAAAACAAACAAAACAGAAAGGATAAGAGGATGTAAACTTAGCAAAGAGAAATTCAGGAGCTGGCATAGAATCACAGACTGGTTTGGGATGGAGGGACCTTAAATCTCATCCAGTTCCAACCCCTGCCATGGTCAGGGACACCTTCCGCTAGGGCAGATTGCTCCAAACCCCTGTGTCCAACCTGGCCTTGAACACTGTTAGGGATGGGTCAGCCACAGCTTCTATGGGCACCCTGTGCCAGCGCCTCAGCACCCTCACAGGGAGGAGCTTCTGCTTAATGTCTAACCAAAATATCTTTTACTCTGTAACATCCAAAACCCCTCTTTTAACCTACAGTAAAATTCTGTATACTCTGTAACCTACAAATATGCTCTGCTAGTTGGTCTGAATTCTAGTTCCTTGCATCAGCAGGAAGAAAAAGTAGACAGCTTCCTAATTCTGCTGTCCATTTGCTTTTTATTTGAGTCTTTTCTGCAAAAGGATTATAAAATACTTCATTGCTTTTTCTATAAGCATGAATATAGAACTGCATCACGTTTTACTACACAGAACATGGGGTTTAATTCTCCTAGGGAATGTTGAGCCTTTAGTCTGATTATTTAATCATATTGTTATAAAAAGGAAAACATTTTGTAATTTGACTGCCTGCATATAACATCTTTATGCTTTAAAATTAGGTGCCCAAAATGAGAAACTACTTAAAACCTTGCTTTGCTGTTCTCATATTGTGCTGGAATGTTGCTTGAGCAGCAAAAGGTGTTATTTTTGACACTTAATTTGCAGTACAGAACTATTTTCAGAATAGATTCCATTTCATCTACTTAATGACCTGAACTGTATAAAAAGTCTGAGAACTGAGAGTTACAGAGAGGTTTCCCATAGAATAGAAGGATTCCAGGAGAGAGGAAAAGTTGTTTGCTACTTTCCTGATGAATAAATGCAGAGCAGTGCAGTAGTTGATGTGCAGCATTTTAATTCAGCAGTGAAATATAACTCCACTAAGATTACAATTTCTACTTGTAGCTGTGTGACCACTGTCAATACAGAGCACTAAGTTTACTGTTTAAAAGCACTGTGCTTCACCTACTTAAAGAAACTAAAAGAGAATTAAATTTCCACATTACTTGGTCCCTTGAGGAACAGAGGGCTGGGCTCAATGATCCTTATGGCTCCCTTCTGACTTGAGATATTCTGATTTTAGGATGTTTGTTGGTATTGTGATTTAAACCCAGTTTCTACTCCCCCTCCTCTTTTTTCCTCCCCCCCCCCCTTCCTCCCTGCTAATGGAGAGATGGGGGGGGAAAATTGAAAGAATGTAACTCCCACAGGTTGAGATAAGAACAGCCCAGTAACTAAGGTGTAACACAAATCACTACTGCTACCACCAGTAATAACAATGATAAGGGAAATAACAAGGGAAGAGATTACCATATCACCCACCAAAAACAAGCCGGACTGGGAAGTGTGTGCCCTTCCAGGTAACACCCCAGTTACCTCCCTGGGCATAACATGTTGTGGTATGGAATACCTCTTTGGTCAGTTTGGGTCAGGTTGGGTCAGTTTGGTCCCTGCTTCCCCCCGGCCTCACCTCCTCCCTGGCAGAACATGAGACTCAGAAAGTCCTTGGTCAGAATAAACATTACTTAGTGACAACTAAAAACATCAGTGTTACCAGCTATGTTCCCAGACTGAAAGTCAAACACAGAAGTANCTGGCAGAACATGAGACTCAGAAAGTCCTTGGTCAGAATAAACATTACTTAGTGACAACTAAAAACATCAGTGTTACCAGCTATGTTCCCAGACTGAAAGTCAAAACACAGAAGTAGCTGCATCAGCTACTAAGAAGGAGAAAAATTGACTGCTACTGCTGAACCCAGGACAGTTGGCTAATTACAATGGAAGAAGACAGTCTATTTTCATGGACTTTATCCTGAAATTGATCTGCTGTTTGTTGTTCATTAAACACAGATTTGTATCATTTTGCAGTGATCCTTGAGAAAAGGAGTTATGGCCTCCGAAACATAACTAAAAAGCTGAACACAAATCACTTGCTATAATAACATCTCCAGTTGAAAAATATTTGGATATATTGGGTAATAGGTATATATAATTTCTAATGCCTTCTCGAATGAAATTGAAAATAATTGCTGAAAATATCTTAGGAATAATAATTCTAACTCATCTTCTCTCAGGATCCAAGTCTCCCATCTTGCTAATATGTAGGGAATTCCCTTTCGTTTAGAGGCAAAACAAGTCATGACCGAACGTACTACTGTGGCCTGGGAACACCTGACATTAGAATAAAAATTTAATCACAGTGGGGAGGCAAAAAATGAGCTGTTTATGTTGCTTTCTTGTCACACAGTGTGAATGGTGTTAATAGAGAAGGGACCATAACTACCAAAGGTGTTTTCAGCTAATGTCTCCTACTTTGCATCTGTAATAGGCAAGGAATATGCAATAAAAAATGCTTAATGCATCATGACTAAATGCAGCTTCTTTAAGAGCATCTACTTAGTTTCTCATTATCACATAGGCACAAATGGAGAAGAGCCTCATGCCTGTCCATGCTTTGAGTATGTTGCCTTTTTTTTTTTTTAATATACTTTTTATCATGTTAGAAACATTTAAGCATTAACACTAATTTTCTGTGAAACCATAAGATCACAGAATAGTGAATGATCTAGCAATCAGAATCAGCAAGTAGAGTTCAATTCATTTGCCTGTAGAGTGCTTGCCAACACTGTCATGTAGAGCTCACTGCTGTTCCAAAAGCCACTTGTGCTTATAATAATTAGAGTTCCAATGATCTGGAACTGCTTGATTCAGCTAAAGTTTGGCAGGTGGTTGACACACAGAAGCATATCCAGACACTTTCCTAGCCTTGAAAAAAGTCGCTTTAAATTATTTACATGCCTGAAATACTGCTACAGCCATTAAAAAAATAGTGGCCAATCTATCAGCTATGGATGGGGAGTTGTAATTTTCTGTCACATAAAGTACACAAATTACTGATTTTGGGGAATAAATGGATTGGGAAAGCTCAATTGGTTAGTTGCATTAAAAATTTTACTATTATAAATTACATTGTTTCTCTCCTTTGATATACAATTGCTCATGTCCACTTAGCACTATTAGAGGGTCTTCGTAACTGGAATGGTACCTGATGAACAGGTCTTGATGTAGAATTCCTAGGAAATAGATGAAATGTATGTGTTTCCTCTTCTAATACCAAAAGGTCATGAAAAAGCTCTTAATAAATCCTTCATTTAATTTTTGAACCTTCTTAGATTTCCAGTGTCTTATCTATCAGAAAATGCCAAGTTTGCCATCAGAGGTCTGTTGAGACCTAAGGAGCTTCTGTTTTCCTAGACTGATGAGCCCAAAGGTACTACTGAGATAATTCTATCTATATCAGTTCCAAACAAATGCCAATGACCTTTTTAGAATTATGTGTAGCTGAACATTAGAATATCTTTTAGGTGGAGTACAGGATAACACATTTTTTTCATATAATCACTAACCATTCAGTTAGCTGATTCTGCCACCATGTCTGTGTAAGACTTTTTTTTTTCTGCTTTTGTTTTTGTTGTTGTTGTAGTTTGTGGAAATTATGAATGAAGAGCTATGGTTCTTAATGTGCACCTTGGAATGCACTGAGGTTTACCTACAGAAATGAGGTAGGCTTTGACAATGATGAATGTTTTATGTAGTCTAGGAGTTTAATGGACATGAACTTGCTCTCTCCTCAACGATCCTGGAAATTTGTGTTAGGATAATAACGTTTGGGATCTTTCTGTCAAATTCCACATTCTAGGGTTAATGAAATATTGGTTATACAGAAAACTAGTGTGATAAGCTAATGTTTAACAAAGTGTATTTCTTTAGAACGGAAATGTTCATGGCAGTTATGGAGGAGTAGCTGGCATAAGACACAGGGGAGGAAACTGTTGGAAAGGAACTAAGCTCAATTGAGGGCTGAGGGCTCCTTAAACTGGTTGCTCCCTGGTTCCTTAAAGATGACCATAAATTTTCTTTTGTTGTCATGTGGAGCACCTACATGAAACTGGCTGCTAGCAACTACTGTTGACTTAAGAATTGGGATTGTTAGCCTTAAAGAATCTATATTGCTCTTTGTCAAATTTTCTACACTATTTCCTGTGATTAATTCTACTATGTCAAATCATGGTACTGTTTCATTTGCTGTCAACAGCCTTTTGTGATCTGTTGCTTACTTGTCATAAGTTCTTGGGGAGCGGGGAGGAACTCCAAATGCTTTGATTTCTCATCCAATTCATTTGTTAGCAGCAGTAAATGCTTATTGAGAAGAGCAGTAGGCAGGAAAGAAATAAGTTTTTTAGTTTTGTTTGTTTTCTTTTAATGTTTCTTTTTTGCTGGATTTTTAAATTTTGTTTTAAATTCTCTAAACTCAATACTAAGGCAAAGTGAAAGCAACTCAGATTACTATTTTACATCAAGAAAAAAGAAGTTTATAGGCAGTTTTTCTATAATAAATGTTGAACTGCTGAAAGCCAAAAAGCGGTGCAAAGAAGAACTTACTGCACAAAGATGTTTGTTTAGTAAGTTTTGATATTTGAATCACGACACAATGTCTGCTTTGTGAACTGGTACTGTCCACGCATTTTATTAGGTTCCCGTAGAAGTATTTCTTGCATCCATTAGCAATGTACCTTTAGGAAAAACTCTCTTGATTAAATCTGTGTCTTTGTAGAAGCTACCACTGAAAACAACACACTGCATTGTGCAGGCAGTGTTTGTGAAACACTAATTGGCTGTAGCACAAAAATATGTTCTAGTCAACTGAGAAATCTGCACCCAATTTTGCTTCAAAGCGCAGCTTAGCAAAACAACATGTCAATAAATAAGACATTGTTAAATGATTGAAAAGCAAATGTAGATTGTAGCAAGAAGTACCATTTTTCAAAAATTGACTGCATTGATAAATGCAAAGTTAAAAAGAGAGGTTCAAAAAAAGAGCTCTGAAAATTGCTCCAACTCTGGGACTCCAGCCCTAATGGTAATTCTTTCATTTATGAAGATACATCTGGGGAATAGACTTCTGACAGCAGACAGTTTGTTAATCTTTGCTGGAAAAGGTATGATGAAATTTAGTGACTGGGGCTAGAAGTAGGTATCATGAGACCCATTTCAGAATGGATTACTTTCTAAAGGGTGTATTAAAACTCCAGCAGGAGTGAAGTGCATAATGCAGAAGCTGTCTGCAGCTTCTTGTAGCTACAGTGTCTAAGTAGAGGGCTGAGAGTTTCTCCTAGTCTTTAGATCAGTGAAGAAATCTTGCACTGAACAACTTCTTTACCTCGGTCTTCAATGGCAAAGGCTCTGACTGCACCACCCAAGCCTTGGAAGGCAGACGCAGGAACTGTGAGAATGGAGACCTTGGGCCCACTGTAGGACAGGATCTGGTTCGAGACAATCTTAAGAACTTGAACGTGCACAAGTCCATGGGACCTGATGAAATCCATCCACAGGTCCTGAAGGAGCTGGCGAGTGAAGTTGCTAAGCCACTGTCCATCACATTTGAAAAATCATGGCAGTCAGGTGAAGTTCCCTATGACTGGAAAAAGGGAAATATAACCCCCATTTTCAAGAAGGGGAAAAATGGATGACCTGGGGAATTACAGACCAGTCAGTCTCACCTCTGTGCCTGCCAACATCTTGAGGCACATGAAAAACAATGAGGTGCTTGGTGGCAGCCAGCATGGCTTCACTAAGGGGAAATCCTGACTGACCCATTTGGCGGCCTTCTACAGTGGGGCTACGGAACTGATGGACAGGGGTAGAGCAGCTGACGTCATCTACCTGGACTTGTGCAAAGCGTTCGAGACTGTCCCACACGACATCCTTGTCTCTAAATTGGAGAGACATCAATTTGATAGGTGGGGCACTCGGTGGAAAAGGAACTGTTTGGATGGCCACACGCAAAGAGTTGTCAGTGTCTGGCTGGAGGCCAGTGCCGAGTGGTGTCCCTCAGGGATTGGTGTTGGGATCGGTCTTGTTCAACATCTTTGTCGCTGACATGGACAATGGGATTGAGTGCTCCCTCAGCAGGTTTGCCAATGTCACCAAGCTGTGTGGTTGGGTGGATACACTGGAGGGAAGGAATGCCATCCAGAGGGACCTTGACGTGCTTGTGAGGTGGGCTGATGCCAACCTCATGAAGTTTAACCATGCCAAGTACAAGGTCCTACACCTGGGTTGGAGCAATCCCAGGCACAGCTACAGGTTGGGCAGAGAAGAGATTCAGAGCAGCCCTGCAGAGAAGGACTTGGGGGTGGTGGTCGATGAGAAAAAGAACATGAGCTGACAGCAGCGTGCGCTTGCAGCCCAGAAAGCAACCATTCCTGGGCTGCATCAAAAGGAGTGTGACCAGCAGGTCAAAGGAGGTGATCGTGCCCCTCTACTCTGCTCTCATGAGACCTCACTTGGAGCATTGTGTGCAGTTCTGGTGTCCTCAACATAAAAAGGATATGGAGCTGTTGGAACAAGTCCAGAGGAGGATGGCCACGAGGATGATCGCGGGACTGGAGCATCTCCCATATGAAGACAGGCTGAGAAAGTTGGGGCTGTTCAACCTGGAGAAGAGAAGGCTGCATGGAGACCTCATAGCAGCCTTCCAATATCTGAAGGGGGCCTATAGGGCTGCTGGGGAGGGGCTCTTCATTAGGGACTCTAGTGACAGGACAAGAGGTAACGGGTTCAAACTTAAACAGGAGAGGTTTAGATTGGATGTAAGGAAGAAATTCTTTCTTGGGGGTTGGCCAGGGAGGTTGTGAGTGCTCCATCCCTGGCAGTGTTCAAGGCCAGATTGGATGAAACCTTGTGTGGCATGGTTTAGTGTGAGGTGTCCCTGCTTCTGGCAGGGGTGTTGGAACTAGATGATCTTAAGGTCCTTTCCAACCCTAACTATTCTATGATTCTGTGATTCTATAATTCAGTGTTTTAAGAAGCAGTAGCTGTTGTTCTGCAGTGGAGAAACTCAAGGTTTTCTGCTTGTGTATTTAGGTCCTATTTAGCTATAGATGTTGGATGGATTCTTCATTTTGCTGCACTTTGGACTTTCCTCTGTAATCTGAGCATAGCACCTTCTATTGGATATCAGGCTGTGGACTAACTGCAAAGGTTGCATACAGAAATGCCAGTGATGACTCTCTAGGATCTACTTTTCCCTGGGAAGTGTATTGTGTTATTTGCCATATAAACTTAGATGCTGAAATTAGTAGTGATATGGGAATTGTACTTTGCCAGATTTGACATTGATGCCCATCTTTATCTTCTCTCTTTCCCTCACTTTCTCCTCCTTGTGTATCTTTCTACTCATATCTTTGCATTGTCAGTGTTTTCCCTTTGTCTAACCTTTTGTCCTAACCCACCCCACCCTCACTGGCCTGGGTAATAGAGAGTTGGCAGAGATGTGAAGTTAACTACGGTAAAGGTTATGAAGTACTTACACAGTTTCTATTGTGATAGTGTCTAAGTACCTGAAAGTGAGTGATAGATACACATAGGCACAAGACCTCATGACATACATACTTATTCTCTGTAACAGTAACATCTAAGCTTCATTCATTACAAAGCCTGGTTGTATAACACAGTAGTTCCTCAATCTTTCATCCATTCAGACTCCAGTACTCTCTGAAAAAGAAGTCACTTATTCTCTGTTGGTGTCAAACCCCCAAAGAAAGAAAATGCAAATCATGTTTCAGTCTTTTCAGTAATAACATAAAAGTTGGCTAGTAAAAGCCTGAAATGAAGTTTGAAATGGATTCTCTGCAGATATGCATGATGACTTTTGTGCACATAAATGTCAGGTCCCACATTACTTGAGCTGATTTGTAATTTTGCAGCTAAGCAGCAATGGACTTTCCAATGTGACGGAAGAGGACTGAACTCTTGTCTTCTGCAGTGATTCATCTCAGCCTTAATATTCAAATGTAATTGCATATAAGCTATTCCATACACTCAGTGTAGCAAAGCTGGAAGTGAAATGTGCATGTAGAAAGTTGCACATGCACAAATAGTCTGAACCAGATCTCTTTGTATATTCAGCCCTTAGTGTATAGCATTTTACAACTAAATACTGAGTTTAAATAGAACTCTTTTGATGATGATGATGAAATAATTAATAAAGTGGTCTAAAGTGCAGTTCAGGACCTCTCTAAGGAGTCTTCCATGCCAATTTTGGCAAAATGGCCTCCTGCAACAACAGAATGGGAAACGCCATTTGTCCCATTTGTAATAGAAATCTTTAATTACATTTCCTGATTTATTTCAGCATAACAAGCGCTTTCATTTTATTTTCTCCTCTTTGGATTTTGGTAGTGCTGAAAATGTGCATAGGCTTCCTGTGAGCCCTTGGTTTTCTAAAAATAATAACAATGGATGACTGCAAAGAAAAAGCTAATCTCTTCCAGAAATAACAATAGTGTTTTGTGAGCCTTTCCAAAGTCCTATCAGGCCTTTTCAGACATACTACAAGTTTACTTAAAAATAATCTTAAAATTTCACTTCATGTTAAAGGAAGATTTGAGCAAGTGCAATGGTGCATCTGAAAAGAATAGTATGTGCAAATGATTTTCAACCCTTACAGAATGAACCATGTCTTAAACCATAAACCATGAAGAAAGGGCAGAAGGAGACAAAAACAGCTAAACCATTTCTTAGTGAGACAATTGCTTTACTACTTGTGAAAGTTTAACTCTACCATCCTCCTTGTCAACACAAAGGAATGTGAAGAGGCCACTGGAAGGACAAGTGGTGTTGCCAGGAACAGACCAGAAGAGCAGAGAGAATAACTTATCATCAAGAAAACAGTGCAGCCTTGTCACCAGGTGCTGAGCATTTGCTGCTTTTAGTGCCTGCAGATAGGGTTTTGACCTTATATCTTGAATGAGCACTTAGTCATAATGTAATGTTATGCCAAACCATTCTCATTAAGCTATTTGGGTTTTGCGCAGCCCTGGAATAAAGACAGTGCAGAAAAAGACAGGAGACATCTTCCTTAATTATTTTTGATCTTGTTGCCCATTTATGCATTATTCAATTAAATCACTTCAATTACAAACAATTGCTTTTTTGCAGTAATTTTTTTTTTTTTTTTTATTTCCAAGTCTCTAATTTTTTTCATAATAATTTAAAAAGGTCAGTAGGGAAAAAAAAAGAGCAAGTTGTAGTTTTGACACTGAATACACATTCAATATGGAATGTCTACTTCTCAGTAGACCCTCAGTTTTGATAGATGACAATATTGCTCATGCATGGATCTGCTTGATAGGTTGCAGCAAGGACCATTTTAGCCTTTACTCTGTTCTAATATTAAAATTCTGCAAGTTGCATCCTTTTGTTTCCTTTGTGTAGAACTGAAGAGGAAAAAAGCAGAAATAAGTTTTGTTCTGAGTTTTTTTTTGCCTGTTTTCTTCTAGTGCACATGAGCTGCCATGGAAACTCTCTGCTTTGGAGACATCTGTCATATTCTGTCTTCAGCAGCAGATAAGCTGGTGTTCGTAAGAAGTTCTCTTTCAGATCTGCTTACCGTTATGGAGCTTAATACAGTTCAGTACTGGCATCACCAATTATACACCACAATATCTTGTTAGTGTGGTGATTAGCCCTTTTGGATGGGTTTAGTTCAACTTTTCCTCTTGAAGTAGTGACTGAGGCTTTGGCCTGAAGACCTACTGCTCAATACATTTCACGTTTTCTTTTCACACACAATTTGTTATTATGCCAGATGTTATTCTGACAGACTGACTGTGCATAAAGCTAATGCATGTCTTCCTCAAGAGCTCCTGATAACTTTAGTATGTCAATTGGCCATGGTTTTTAAACTGAAGAAATGAATTGTTTCCTCAAGGAAATGCAATAAAAATCATCACTTCTGTGATGGGTTTGTTTGTTTGCAACAAAGCTGATGTAATATTTCTTATACATAGCAGGGTCAAGTTCCTCCTTCATGTGTCTTTCCACCTCAAAGATGGTACAGCAAAAATCTCCTTCAGGCTGTGTTGTCAAAAGATCTCATTTCCTATTTGAGAAGCCAAGTCACACAGTATTTAGAATATATCAACACAGCAAGGACACTTTGGATACAGAGTTTCTGTTGAAGCATCTAGAATTTCTAAAATCTTGTTCATTTTTTGGATACATAAATTTGGATACATAAATAGTTTAACTTCTTAGAAAACCTTGAATTGGCAACAGTGCTGAGAATGATCAAGTCCAGTCTTGAACATCACACAAATTTAGCTTTATTATTAATCTAATGCAGTCAATAGCTGGTTTTATAGTAGAGATTTCTTATTTTGAACATCTGATTTAGAAGTATAAATTACGTATCTTAATAAACTGTTCTTTTTCAATACTGTTCTTTTGCAGGATTTTCATAACATAGTGGGTTTGCTTTTCAAGCAGTTTTTCATTTCCAATTCAGTGCTGTTATTTAATTTTTGCTCTCAAAGAAATTATCTTTGAATGTTAAGCAATGGTTTTAGATAGAAATTACAGTTCTTGATTTTTAGATAATGTGGAGAAAAAGTTCAAGTCCATTTTCCAAAGCAAATTCTAGCATGAAGAAAAAGATATTTTTTTTTTTAATTTTTATTATGCTTTTAAAACTCCTTTAAATATCCACCTGTCTGAAAACAAATATGGAAAATCCCTTTGCTTTCCTTCAAGTATGAATTTGTATAGCCATTATTTTAGCAGATAATATGGAGAATATGGTTATTCTGGGGACTTGAAATACAAAGATGTTTCTGTCCTTGTTTTGGGGAGAATTTTAGCTTTTTATTTATTTTTTGCAGTGGTTTATGCTTTGTTTTTGGTTTCCTCGAGATGCCAAATGCGGCAAGAAGCCTTGCTGTGCTTTATCTGTGTCTTGTTGGTGCTTGTTTTACAAAAACTGCCTCTTGCATGACGAAGATGATTTGTGTTAAGGCTACAGAACTTCTGCCCTTGGGGAGGTGATCACTGGGGAAAGTCTGTCTTTATTCTAAGCATACGTGTGTACTTCCTGTGGTTGCGTGTAAGTAAACCAAATTACTGACTTGAATGCTTCCCCTGAAAAACCCTCTTTGCATTTTCACCAGGGAAATAATTAATGACTGCAGAGGAGTGTGGTAATACCCAAAGTCCTACATAACAGCAGTATCTGTAAGTTGTTGCGTTCTTGTTTTCGCTTTATTCTGCCAAAGGGTGATGAAGCACTTCAATGTCAGAACAATCCTTGACATGCCTGGCTGCGGCTGCAGTTCCTTTTGGAGTTGCAAGAGGGAGCCTGGGGTGGTTGGAAAGCTGAAGCCCAGGGTACTGTCCTCACTGCGCTGCCAGTGATCGGATGCCCGGGGGTGACTTGGCTGGGTTGTCTGAACTGTGTTAATAAAACCTTCTCCCTTCTCCCTCGTGCACATGGGCTACTATTCTATGTGTGGGAACATTACTTGCTGCCTCTTTAACATCTATTTGAAATTGAGAAACTCCTTATT
Organism: Agapornis roseicollis; assembly: GCA_002631895.1. NCBI lineage: Eukaryota > Metazoa > Chordata > Aves > Psittaciformes > Psittacidae > Agapornis > Agapornis roseicollis. The sequence continues at coordinate 13,553 of NDXB01011885.1, forward strand.
AGGAATTTCCTTTGGAAATGAATGTAAAACATAGCTACCCACTGCCATTCTTTCTTCCTTGATGGTACAGTAAAGAAATATTCATCAGATAAAATCTAGTTTCATTTGTTCATGTTCTCCTTTTCCTAGAGTTTGTTGTGCCTCACTATTGGTGTACACATAATTATTCTTCAAACTGAAATGAAAAACTGGCTTTATTCAAATAACTTTCTTCATGTGAACACAATACTCTGTCCCAAGGCAACAGTTACAGGTTCAGATTTAACTATGACTTAATGAAAAAGGGAGAGAAAGAGGCTGTAGGTTGTAAGGGAAACCTACAGTACTGGTGAAAGAATGAATGGTTTATAGCTTTATTTCATATTTTTCCTAAATTCTTATGTTCATATTTAGCTTCAATGCTCATATTTCTTCTCTATAATGTTACTGGAAATATAGCATTTCCTAGCCATCCTTGCAGCTAACATTCTCAGCAGGTTCATCTATAAGCTTCATCACCATTCCTTTATTTTCCCTTGGTGCTTATACTGGAATCCATTCTTTTGCAAAGATCTTTTTCCCTATCTGCCCCTCGGACCATGTCACTGTTTTCTTTACATTCTTTTTTTGCCTCTTTATCACATCAAATCAAACCTCTTGGGTTCACTTTTAAAGCTATTTGCAGCCTCTGTTTCCCATAACCCTTATCTCAAGGCTGTGATTAAAAGTCATCTCCCTTATCTGATCAGCATCAGATCCCAACTCCTGCATCCCTGCTGCTAAATATCATGAGCAAACAACTTTGCTTTTCCCTCATCTCCCTCATCCTTGGAAAAAGGTTTTCATGCTCACAGTGAAGCTACATCTTGGTTCTCTTTCAAATTCCTCTTTTAAAACAAATTTCTCTTCTAAAACTGTTTTGTTAAATTGCATTCAAAACCCACGGGTGCTTAACTGCTGCTGCTGCTGAGGCAGACCATTGGCATATGATGTGGGTTTAGTACTGGCTTGCTGTTCCTTTCTGTTTCTTTATCTGTCTAAATTCATATGTTTTCTCATGTGTTAGATTATTGGCATGGGAGAGCTTTTTCTTTTGTGGCCTTCAGCTATACAGAAATGAGAATAATGTAAGCATGCAATACAAACAGAAAGGTTTATCCCCTTCATGCTATCCTTAAACTCATGCCCCTGAAATACCTGTAACATTAAAAGGTGAGGATGGTCTTTGCAGCATGAAATTCTTCATGTTTTTTATGGGGAGGTGTTTCCTGTCACTGTTTCAAGCACTTAATTGCTTTTACCTTTATGAGCAGTACAAAAGACGTCATTGTTACAGTCTTAGGAAGTTAAATTTGAGCAGCTTTCCTGGTTTTGCTTTGTTTATTTTCAGGTCAGACAGAAACTCTTAGACAGCGACATGGGTAAGAAAAGCTTCCTTCTTCTCTGTGCCATCACTAGCCATGCAGTTGCATGCAAATAATGAAAGAGATCTGGCTGAACACTGACTGGGGACAACAAAAAGCAACTATAATGAGCAATAGCCATGAAAGCTCTCTGCTGTGACCTGCCAGGCAGTCGTGTAACTCTAGTGCAGGCACAAGGATGGGATGAAAGCAGAGCACAAGCTAGAAGGCAGGGGCTTGCTATCTCTCACCACCAGCCAGACCTCAGACTACAGTTATCATGGATTGAAGCTGCAAAATAGAGTGCTACCGATTAGAGAAAATGGAAACAGCAGAGATACAACAAATAAAGACAGAGGGGTTATGAATGGGATGGCATATCTACCATTGCAGAGCACCTGCAATGAAAGCTAGCTGGGAACGTTCATCTTAGCATTTGATTGTAACTTCTGCCTCTTTGATAAAACAAGGTTCTGAGAGAGAGAGACATATTTCCAGAGTTCAGATGTGTGGGTCATGGCCTAGGAACACATCCAGTACAGTACGAATTTTGATACCAGTTCTAGGTTAATCTCAGATGGGAGACCATTTTAATAGACTAGATTCAGCACTTGTGGCAGATTGAAAAGGTGAAAAGAAAGAATGCTTAAACAGAGTTACTATAACCTTTTTTAATGTAAGAAATTGAATTGTGGGAGTTTGAGTTCCTTCCCCACCCCCAATCTTAGTTGTGCAAGCTGGGTCATCCAAACCAAGTAATAAATTAATCTTGAGTCTGTAAAAATGTCTTGGTTTTGATAAGAAAAAGGTTGAGAACAATTCTGAAAAATTGAGAAATTGTTTGTTTTGACACACTTTAAATTTTTTATTCTTTTGAATGACAGCTCTTGCAATACTTTTTTTTTTTAATACAAGTGTAGTAACTGGGAAGAAAAATTCAGTAGTGGTGAGCAGTTGTGTTGTACATCACTTGGGATATTTTTTCCTTTGGATTCAATCTCTCTCCCTCTCTCTCTCTCTTTCATTATAATAATTATATTTCACTTCAGTTATTAAACTATTCTTATCTCAACCTACCTTTTTCTGAATTCGCCATTCCACTGGGGATAGGAGAAAGTGACCAAGTGGCTGTGTGGGAACTTGGTTACTGGCTGGGGTTAAACTGTGACATAACCTAGTGGAAATTGTTTGGTCTTCATTAGAAGATATAAGAAGAACCTTCCCTCTGATCATAGTGGAACACATCTGGGCAATTGTACAAATCTGACATAAAACCAGTGCACATCAGACCTCAGGCTGCTGCAAAGAAAAAAGAAATTAGGATGACCCTATGTAACTGTAGACCTTGACTAGATCTCAAAAAGTCATCGTGTCCATACTCTTTGCCCATTGGGAAGATCATGTATACTCTCAAGATCTGTCAAACTCTGCAGCTTCCAGAGGCAGACTGTCTCAATACATTGCTTAGTCTGAGAATGTATTTGTTATTACCTGTTGTGACTTTTTTTTCAGTGTAAGTCTATTGCTTTGTTTTTCATATACATGGATAGAACAATTCGCTCCCCAACTCTTATATATTTAAAGATGACTATCGCTCTCCTCTTATGTTTGTTTTTCTTTTTTTCTTCTTCAGAGTTCACAGACATGTTTGTCCTCTGAGGAAAGAGTGATTTCCATATGCAATATCAAGGACTTTTCCAAGTCCTATAATCCTAGATGGAAAAGAATTTCACTGAGGAGAAGAGTTTCTGCAGCAGAGGGATGGATGAATATTTAGTTAGGAATTCAATCACTATATAGGTCCTCAGTAGGCTTTAATTATACTCTTTCATGCATGATCCCACAAGCCTTATGCAAGAAAATTTTCATTAAAGTTGGGGAGATTTTTATAAGCTAAGAATTACAAATTTATTTTCTTGGCATGCATTGATTTGCTTGTTTAGATTTGTGTGGTTTAGGTGTATTTCCAATACTTTTTTTAAGCTTTTTTTTTAAAGCACCAAGATCTGTTCATCTTCTATGGGGTAAAAAAAGGACAAAATTGTCCATTTTAGAGTAGTAAGGTAGGAAGAATTAACATCTGACTATTACTGCTGATCATTACACTTCATGTCTTCAGGAAAAAATATGCTTGAAAGTATATGACTTCCTAATTATGACAGACAATTCCTCTGATAGAAATAGGTGGAAAAGCAGATCCAGAAAAAGGGGGGGCAAGATTCTTTGTAGGTATGGAGGCAAAATAAATCAGTTTGAGAGCTGTTGTGCATTGTTGGAAGGTTCTTGCTGGTTTTCGTACAGAAAACTTAAAGTAGTGGTAGATCTCACTAAATATTCAGCTTCATAGGGACTGCCAGCCAAGGCACAAGTTCCCTGTGATGAGTATCTCCATGAAGGCAGTTGACAAGCTTTCCTTTACATTCTTATATAAGGCTGGGGAAAAGTATTTGGAAGACATCTTTCAAACTTAGAATCCCGGAAACTGATTTTTTTGTACTTTAGTACAGCTTCATTCCCTGCCAATGTAGAGGTGGTCTTATTTTCTAAAGATATTGATGAAAAAATGATTAAAATTCAGTTGCAACTTTTTATAGTGATGGAGGGAGATATTTCTGATAATCCATAGTCAAATGAGAACTTCTTGCTTGTGTGAGAGAGATGACATTTTTAGGCTGAATTTTCAGATCCTCACTCTTGGTGAATTTGGCTACAGGATGGCAGGATGGGCACTCAAGACTCAAAGAGTTGGGGTTGAATGAGAGGATTCTGTCTCTGGTTTCTGATTTGGATATTGTGTTTGACAGTACAGCAGAAGCAGTAACAACTAATATAGAAGTCTGTGATGGTCTGGTTAAATTTCATTGCATGTGCTGTGGAACAAGTTGCACATCCTGCATCATTTGCAGTTGGAACTTGGAAATCATTCACATAAGTAATATAATTGTGGTTTTGAATGTATTCAGTAAGGTCATGATGAGAATTGGGCAATTTGTAAAGGATGAACAGAAAGAAGGATAAAGGTTTGTCTGAGAGATGCATGATCCTCTTGCAACATCACTTAAGAGGTATGAGCCTAGGGATGGGCCAAGGGAAGAAAAGTGTCTGGTCAGGCAAAGTATACATGTCTGGCTGCCCTTGAGTAACAAGTGTTGGTGAAATAAACCTATAATTCTGGCATCTGGCACTGCTATCAAAATATGATTCTGCTTTTGTTCCAGCAGTTGGGGGTTGTGGAGAACAGTTTTATTCCCACAAGTTTGTGAGGTGCCCCATTGCTTGCCATATCTGAGATACTCTCTGCTCCAAAGAAACATGTTGGTTCAGTTATCAGTGAGTCAACAACTGGTGTCTTTTCCTGGGACTGAGACTTGAACCAATTTGAGCTAATTGCTGTTCTGCCCTGTGGAAGTAGAAACACCCCCTGTCAATCCCTGATTTAGCAAACCAAGCTTCCAACGGATGGTTAGGAGTCATACACATGTACCTATACTGTTAAGTTTGCTATCTCCTATATCCTTTTCCCCCCAGTTCTGTTCATTGCATTGTTTTAACTTTCTTGAAATAGATGCTTCACAGCCATAACAAAGTAGAAATTTAAAAGATGAAATACACCAACTATATATATGGAGACTACTGCTTGCTTGTTCCCCTGTTCTGAGTTAGCAGTATTCACTAATATTTTACACCCTAATTGTATTGATTCATTCTAAGAACAAGAGTATCCTGTGAGGGGAAAAAAAATCCTGTGTTTGTTTTTGAGTGATTGTAGGTTTAGATTTTTAAGGACAACAGAACAAATATTTTTTCTTTTATAGCATTAGGTCAGTCTTTCGAGGTAAGGGTGTTTCCTTGTGGTTTCTTTTCCCATTACTTGTTATGCTCCCTTTCTAACCTTTGATAAACCTTTTATAGGGCCAAGAGCTACTTCTATCAGAAAAGAAAATGACACATCCCAGGCTCTCATGAGAGCTCATACATAGTGATTTAAACTGTGGCAAAGGGCTTCAGGCGCAAATGGGCGTGCAAGGAGAAGCTGATTTCTTTCAAATATCTTTAGTGTTTCTTAGGACAGAACTGTTTGGTGCAGCACGTAGAAAGTCACAGCTACTTCACATGTATTGTAATATTTAGTGTATTTGCATTTGGAGTAAGTCAGAGCCTGTTATACATTCTCAAAAGATCCTGTGTCTCCAGGTTGGGCAGCAAAAGACTTAACAGGGTATAAATTTCTTGCAAGATCCTCCTGCATTTAGTGGCTGTAAAGTGTATGTGCCAGGGTAAAGAACATCCAGTCACTGGTTGTGTTTGTGTAGAAAGGGAGCAACACCTCAGGAAGGGAAATGGGAGGAGGTAAGCAGTGGAGCCCTGTGGTGTTCAGGTTGGTGTATTTCCTCATGTCTGAAAGAGAGTGACTCACATCCTACACATCTTGTAATACAGTCTGCACATCTGGTAAACTAGCCTAGAAAGTGCAGCTTAACACAGGAATGCTTACAGAAGTGATCTTGGTTTAGCATATCCCTATAACTAAGTCTTTCTGAGTAGCACTACCTTTCTGTTCTAACTTTTGTTTGAAAGACACTGGAAACGGTGCGTGACTCTCTTCACTGGTCTTGTCTGTAGGTTGTTTGTTAATCTAACTTTTATTTTCAAATCCCAGGAGATGTTTGGCTCTAACTGAAACTTTGTAGTGCATTTATTCATTCCTTGGAAAAGGTCCTGATCCATTGTAAGATCAGGCTAGCCCTGACAGATCTGCCTTATTTATGGTTATAGTCATTGACAATTACTTTGTTAACTGTAACTACAGACTAATTAGGAAGAAGCACTATTAAAATGCTAAATAGATAGTGGAACTAGAATTCTTTCAGCTTGTCAAATTGGTCCATTAAATCTGTGTGTGTTGTACCTGTAATTGCAAGGCTCCAATTACCATACACTTAGTGAAAGGAGTGATAAGGTTTTCTGAAGTGGAAACTGATAAGAGATAAATGTAAAAAGTTGCCTAATAATAACTTTTAATAAAAGCAATTGACGGCAAATGTATTCTGATAATATCCAGAAGCCAAGAAATCTCAATCCTGATGTGCCCATTCAAACAAAACAGTGTAAAGTAAAAATGTCATCTTCTCATTCATACAGGTGTTTTAAACAATGTAAGACCCTCTAGTCTTCTTGGCCTATTCATATTGCTCCTGGTAAGTGCTCTGTTGGTGTCCATGAAACAATCAATATGAAGACACCATGGACTCTAGAGAAGTTTAATATTTAATGTTATACAGAATAGAGTCATCTTCCATATGACCATCACAGAAGGAAGGATCTGACCCAAGGCGGTATTCTTAGTTCTTGCTGGGGATCATTTTCAACTGTAATCATCCCCAGGAAACGGCCAGCTCATAGGAATGGTTATAGTTTGTTTTGAAAACAGTGTTGCCTTACAGGTTCTCTTGAAAGATTTTGAGATAAAATGGAGAAGAATGACCAAAATACAGGTCTGAATTAGAATCATAGAATAGTTAGGGTTGGAAAGGACCTTAAGATCATCTACTTCCAACCCCCCTGCCAGAAGCAGGGACAGCTCACACTAAACCATGCCACACCCAAGGCTTCATCCAACCTGGCCTTAAACACTGCCAGGGATGGAGCACTCACAACCTCCCTGGGCAACCCATTCCAGTGCCTCACCACCCTAACAGGAAAGAATTTCTTCCTTATATCCAATCTAAACCTCTCCTGTTTAAGTTTGAACCCATTACCCCTTGTCCTGTCACTACAGTCACCAATGAAGAGTTCCTCCACCAGCAGCCCGACAGGCCCCCTTTCAGATACTAGAAGGCTGCTATGAGGTCTCCACGCAGCCTTCTCTTCTCCAGGCTGAACAGCCCCAACTTTCTCGGCCTGTCTTCGTATGGGAGATGCTCCAGTCCCCTGATCATCCTC
>NDXB01011885.1:20944-34545 GCA_002631895.1 Agapornis roseicollis
TTCCAACAGCGTCCTTTTTATGTTGAGGACACCACAACTGCACACAATGCTCCAAGTGAGGTCTCACGAGAGCAGAGTAGAAGGGCAGGATCACCTCATTTGACCTATTGGTCATGCTTCTTTTGATGCAGCCCAGGATACGATTGGCTTTCTGGGCTGCGAGCACACACTGAAGCCGGCTCATGTCCAGTTTCTCATTCACCAACACCCTCAGGTCATCTGCAGGGCTGCTCTGAAGCTCTTCTCTGCCCAACCTGTAGCTGTGCCTGGGATTGCTCCAACCCAGGTATAAGACCTTGCACTTGTCCTGTTCAGGCGCTGTTGAAGACATGAGCTTATGTAGAGGAGGAGGGAATTAGAGGTGCCATAATTCTGCCATAATTCCCAGTAGTGGAAAGGTGAATAAATTACACCTTGCCTCAGCACCTTTCTGTTGATCCAAATCTTTGAAGTGGGAGCTGGAGAGACTTTTAGAAGGCCTGGAATCAATTTGTGAAGGTGGAAGATTGTGTGAATGACTTATAATTTTGAGAAACATATAAAAGAAGAAGGGTCGCCTTGAAAGCTGGCAAGATGGAAAGAATTGTTGTTGTTAAGCAGAACTTACTTCATGGAAAACAATACTGAACCGGCTGCTGTTTGTGAGAAGCTGGTGGTGGGGGGAAGAGAGAAAAAGAATCATTCTCTTCTAAGAACCCGAGAGGCTTTATCTATTTTAAAACCGATTCTATTCAAAATAAAGGCAAGCAAGCATATATATGCTAAATAGCACTTCAACCTCTCTCCAAAAAAGCCATCAGTGTTAAAATAGGTGTTGTTACTCTGTGGTGTTGCTTGCTTGCTTGCTTTTTCTGCTGGTGGATTGGAAACGACAAGCCTGACTTCTAATTGGCTTTAGAGATATTGTTTGCAACGTTTGCATATAAAGGGAAGGAAGTAGAATCTTACTGCTTGTGTCAAGAGAGAAAAAAAATGAGAAATGATACAGATAAAAGACAAGGGAAGGGCAGTAATTTCTGTGCTTAGATTGGCTTTGTAAATTTGACTTTAAATGAAGGAATGCTTTCCTTTGAGTGGCTGAGATAAAACAATAAAAAGGTTTTGCCTCTGAGAAATCAAAATGTTTGTTCCAAGCAAGGGAAGGCTGATGGTTAAAAGGTTAAAATTACACTTCTAATGACTTCCAAGCGGAATTGTATCCACTCAACCAGTGGCAGTTACACATGGTAGTGGGATTTTATAGCTAGTTGGAAGAAGAATGAGTTATCGGGGGAACAAGAAAGAAAAAACATTCAGTTAGTATCTTGTATTTTCAAGATCTAAAAAGACATCAGGACACCTTTCCCCCATTTCCTGTTTTTCAGAACCTAATTCTGAAAGGGATTTATGTTTTGGAAACTTAAATTTTGTAATAAGTCTTGAGAAGGAGGAAGGTAGCAACAGTGGCCTAGTGGAAAATATGTAGTAGATAGCATCAAGTGAGTTTGCTGTGTCAGAGGAAGAGGAATATTTACACTAATGTTGCAACATATGGTATGAATTGGCTTAGACTTTGGTCTTGTAAAACGTGTGTTAAAATGTGGTGTCTATCTATCAGTTGTAGAGCTGAGTTTTACAGGGAAGGTCTCCCATTCCAGCTCCTCTCTATGTGAGTCCATTGGTGTGATGCCTGTGTATCCTTGTGACTGCTCTCTCTCTTCAATGTCAAATGTCAAGAGATGTAAAGCTCTTTGTACGAATTCTTGCAAAAAATGGGTAACAGAGAAAGGACAATTGATTGAATTCCCTCTGAGTATGCATGTCACACTGGTACTTGACCATTCCTGCTGTGGTAGTGGACATAAGCAGCTTGAGAGGAGGTGCAACAAAATAATCACTATTTAGTTGCTTCAGAGTGATTTCTTGATTGGCATATTGGAACAGTTCTTTAGAAAGTAATCTGGCTTCATAATGGAACCACTTCAGTGACAGTGGTCCTGGAATTGCCTTAGAAGCTGTCACAATATTTGTCTCCCTGTTCTTATAAATATGTACCTTTTTTTTTTTTCAAAGATTATTAATAACAGAACAAGTTAAGAATTATTAGATGATGAAAACTGTGAAACCTTAAATTTAATTATATTCCCTTAAGTGGTGGGAAGATCTGGTCATGTTGCAATTTGTAGTTGACAGACTGCTAATATCCTGTCTTGACAGAACAAAGAGGAAGTCAATTATTCAATTTTAAAAAATTTATTATACCTTCTCTGTATCTTGGATTATGGCAAATTATTCCTGGGACAATCTAATATCAAATTAATAAATGAGGAATTTAAGTGTTGACTGAAGGGGTGGGTGCTGAGAACTGGCTGAAGATCTTTGGCTTATGTGGATGTTGTCTCAAAAAGATACTTTTGCAACACCGAAGACTGTGTGCAGTTTCATGCTCCTAAAGAAAAAATTGAGTATTGGAGAAGGATGCAAGTTATAGCTGTTCCAATATTGTCTTAATCAGATGCTTTCCACATGGAATAAGTTTGCTGAATCTCAGCATGGACAGAAACAACAAAGCAATATTCTTCTATAAAGGGAAGCAGCAGCTTTCACTGTGGAATATGCTTTTGGCTTATGAGGTATATCTGCTGAAACAGCCCAAGTAGTTTCTACTAGCCATTGCAAAACAGGATATCTTGTTAATTGCTTTCTCACTAGTGGGTCCCAATGCCTCAGACTTTTGAGCAATATGCTTTACTGACATGAGGAATAGTGTGCATAGGGTTTAAGATTAGATCATGGGATCTATGAATGCTGCCTGCTCCTCCACCTCTTTTTCATCTGCAGGAAGCAATTTGTGTTTGCATTTTGTCCCATAGGATCTCCAAAAATAGAAGAATTTCATAATAAGAAAAAATAATACCTGAGAGGCCACAAGTATCTCTGGGGAATTTGCTTTTTATTAGCTAACATGTATTAAGTGTGAATTAAAAACTAAGTACTGCATTAAACAAAGGTCTGCAGTGACACTTGAAACAAACACTTCTACAGGATAAAATAAACTGTCTTGGCCAATTTTAAGATTAAAATAATATGTGCTTAAAGGTGCTTTGTTTACACTTTTTTGAGCAATGTTTTTTTGTTTGTGTTTTTTGATGGGGAGAGTAAAAGATGACTTTTGATTACACAGGGAAGTTTATTTAGGAAAATCAAACATTCTTGGGAGACAACATCATTCCTCCTCTGAGCTGCAGCTGCAAAAGGAGAGCTTCAGACTACTGTGTCATGGCAAATGTTCATGGCAGGAAGAGAGCCTGGTACTTGAAATGACATGATGGATTCCCCCTTCACCTGCTGCCTCTGTCTCATTAAACTGCAGTGATTAAGGAGTTATCAAAATTTAATACTTCAAAATGACTTCACAAAAGCAACTTCTTCTTATGAGAAGCCATCTTTATAAATTGTCACTCACATACACAGAAATTCCCCCACAAATCTCTTCCCCTGTTCCACCCCCTGCTTCAGTCCTTAAATTTATGAGGAAGTGCTGAAACTTTTAGCCAGCAAGAGCCACTCCTGAGAGCAAATATGTGCTCTAAATTATTTAAGCCCCTTGGGTATATTGATTATTAAACCTCATCTGGTGCAAGAAGGCAGATGGATGTACTGTGTCATTGCCAGATATATTAATGGCGTATGAAAGATTTTCAATATTTTAGGTAGAAATATGGATTGGAATTATACCAGGATTATTCAGGTGACTCTGACAAGCTGCAGCTTGAGAGATGTATTGAACCAAATTAGGAGCAGTTTAGTCTGATCAAGCATTGAACATTGTCACCTTGTTGCTTTCTTTTTCCCCCTCCCTTCTGTGCATTCTGTGCACAGGTGAGATTAGTCCAACAGAATTACAGACATAAGAATTTGGTGCTAAAGCAATTGATTCTTAGCATTTTTCCATCAGTAGATTTCAGTGAAGTAGATTTGCCTCCACGTCTCAAGAGGAAATGCTAAAAAGCCTACTAACTTGCCCAAAGCTGCTTGGAGAGAGGTAGCAGGTAGCAGTGCTACATAGAGAGACTGTTTATCTTGAATCCTAGCACACTGTAATGTTTACTAAACGATGCTCTTTCTTCATATATAACTCAGTGACATGAAAAAGTACCCTAAGGGAATTGTGCCTGGCCTGAGGATCAGCGCAGACTATGCCAGCCAGTGGCACGGCCCCTGGACTATATAGTTTGCTTATGCCAGTGAGGGCAGCTTGGAGCAGTCTTTGCATCAAGCTGCAGAAGCAAGGGAATGAAAAAGTGAAGGGAAACAAAGCTTTGGAGCCTCTAATTTGTCAGGTCTGCCTGTAACTGACATAATGTGAATTTTTCCTGGTGAGCAAGAGATCCTGTGAATTATGATATAGCACCTGGCAAAATTCAGCTATACAGCATGGGTACTGATAAAGCTGACAGTGTAGGATGGAGTTCCTCAGTGCTGTACCTTGTACACTGCAATTTTGCCATTCTAAGGTGTGATGCCTTCTGTGTTTAGGTACATAACAGTTTCATTAATTAAGTTCCTGGTGGCAAATAATGAAAGAACAACCTTTTTGTAAGAAGAGGAAAAAACTTCCTATGGAAACCCAGAAGTAAAGAAATACTACAACATTGCTTTTATAGGCAACAAAAAGCATCAGTATTGAAAAATTCACAATGATAGTAATGGATCTAAAATATTGACTGAAATATTTTAAGTCATAATCTATAAAGATGTAGGTTGTATTGCAGAAATTACTGTAAAGGAGCCCCAAGTTTAAAGGAAACTTCTAAAATTAGTGCTCTTCAAGGCACTCATTTGTTTTGTGTTTTTCCTAGGACCCTCAGTCGTGCAGTGACTAGGGTGGGTGTGTGAGAAGATCTCCAGTCTCAAAAGCTTGCAGCCTGCATGTAGGTGAAGGAATAACACATCAGCATAGGCAAATGGTAGGGAAAAGTGAAGGAGCAGCAGTTCTGGTTAGCCTGATGGACAATGGTGACAGCATGTGACTGCTCAGCCATTTTCAACCTGTCTGAGGCATTACAAAAAGAAAACCCCAGAGGAAGGATGGTAATGCTGAACTTTTGTATTAATCAGAGTTGATTTGTCTTTCAGAAGTGATGTCAAATGCAGAAAAGTTTTAACCATGTAAATCAGCTTAAAGTTGCATTAATGCCCATATTAACTATCTGATACTGTTCTGCTTACACTCCAGTTTATGCCCCAGAGTAACAAATCCAAACCTGTATGCACATTTTCATATATGCACTGACTATATATTTTCACAGATCAGTCTTAACAAAAAGGAAACAACTGCATAATACATGTTTCAGTTCCTTGAGTTTTTGGGGAAAGAAGGTTATTTAATGAAAATCAGTCAATCTGCATTCTGTTCTCCATCACGGGCTGTGTTTAGCAACTCACTCTTCTAGATCAGACAGTGAGGATCATGTACCTACTTTTATATAAATTATTTACTTACTAAGAGGTTACATTTAGTTCTTAATTTTCTTTCTAGCTTATTAGCATCTGCCCTTGGCTGCCTCTTTGTGTCATATATGTCAAAATGTTATGGCTGGAGCAAATAAAGGTTAATTTAGGAGGCGCAGAAACTGCTGCAGCACTGAGCTTGCTAGAAGTTCCTAATATAATTTTCAGAGCACAGGAGAATGTGAAAGATGAAGTAGTTCACTATGATGCTGGTCAGAGGCAGCACAAGATAGCAATGTGTGGGGAACACCTGTGGGACACATGTATCATACAAAAGCTGAACTGGTAGAGGTGGAAACCCTCCTCATCTTTGTTACCACATGTCAGCTTACATTAGAAAGTGCAAGTGATAGCAGAGACACAAAGAGTGGGAATGGAGTTCATTCTATTGTTTATCTCATGCAAATGACATAGATCTAACCAGCTTGCAGAAGTATTATTAAGCAGTGGGAGGCAAGAAACGTCAGAGAAAGAATAGTTACATCTGTAATAAGAATATGAGAGATGATGAGTTTATTTCCAGGCAGGCTCTACAACTGCTTTCCTGATCTGCTGTCTCTCCATAACACATAGTGGTTTATTATTGTTTTTCTAATTGAACAACCTGCTCTAGTGGAAGGAGTCCATGCCCATGACAGGAGGGATGAAACTATATGAGCTTTGAGGCCCCTTCCAATGCAAACTATTCTGTGATTTGTGGTGCAGACTTAAACAGCCATTAGGATAAGATGCCTGTCGCCTGGAGCTTGTAGTCAAGGGCCCTGACCTTGTGCATCAATGAACATGCTCAGTCTCATGCTGATACCTATACGTAGTCCAATACAGTTCACTTGCTGCAACTGCAAAGATGAATAGTTTATTTACGTGTAGACACCTTTAACACTACTCTGAAAGAACAGAGGAGCTTTGAACATGACCTTGTATATCACATAACAACAATACACACTTTCTTGGGGAAATGTATCTAGTGACAGCTTGTGAAGCTTCTGAAGGCCAGTGTTTTCTGCTGTAGTAGGAATGAAAGATGATTACAGAAGGCAGCCAAGATGGCCACCAAAAGGTCTGTGTAGATACAATACCAGAATTGCTAGGCATGGTGCCTACTTGTCTTGTAATTTGTTTCACTCTGACCAAAACTGAGGATGCTGCTGCTAACTGGATATCCCAATGATCTCAGAGCTGCTGACTGTAGGTATGAGAGTTGTAGCGTTTCTGTGCAATAAGAAGCTGCTCATAAGCAAAAGTGATAATGATAACATGAATATGCAAGTAGTTCTGTATGCCAACATCACCATCACAGATGTTCTCATGCATCTGGGATCCATGCACGATTCATTCATTTTGCACATGTTCCCACTCAACCAGTTACTCTGAATATTTTCACCCAATGGGGGATGGCTGATTGTTAAGCTTTTATCATATTTTCGTCAAGTTTACTCTAGTAACATCTGTGTACAGTCATTATAGACCTGGCACTCATTCTGAATCAGTATTGATTTTCTGTTTTGGTGACAGGCAATGCTCTCTTTTTTTATCCTATTAAACATGTAGAATAAAGCAACCAATGCTATCAGGTACTGTCAGGCTACGGTCGTTCCACTGCAACCCTGAAGTCTTATCTCTTCCATGATAAATTATGGACTACTGGCAAAGCTGATGGCATCACCTATTCTACAAGGAGACCTAGTCAGTGCTTTGGCTGGTGTTGCCCTCAGAGTTGGTACAGTGTCAGAGCTCTGGTTTAGCTGTGAGACGCCACCAATATTCCAAACGGATTTTGCACCATGTCTTCCTTTTCTAGCATGTCAAAAAAAGATGCAAATAGACAATTAGTCAAATGGGTACAAAACTATTCTGGGCTGTAGGCCTGGTGAACTCAATCACCTTTTGGGTATCGAAGGTTTAGAGCCCTCTTTCCCTTTTATTGTGACATGATGTGTGATTTACCTGTAAGGCAGTTATCCAAAAATTATCTGTTGCTTTTACGACACTATGCGCAGAAGTAAATACAATAGCTGTCAGCTCAGCATGACCTTATCCTACCCCTATTTAAGTTTTGAAGCACCTCCAATCATGTTACAGGAGTCTATGAAATCCTGCAGTTGAGAAGTCAGGTGCCAAACAAACTGTGATGCCTCTAAGCTTTGACAATCACTATAAATACAAGATCTGCAGCATTCACTCAGATGCTCATTTAGGTACCTGTCCTCTTTTTGGGCAGCATAGAAATAGCTTAAATGGAGGAGCTGAACAGCTGTGAGAATTCCCTATTCCTAGGAGCAGGATTGAAGTCATTGAGTATATACTGCAGTTTAGGTATCAAAATATGTGTGCAGTAGTGTGGCTCTTTGGAAAAGAAATTGTTCTTGGCTTGCTTGTTAATGGTGTGTGCTTTCCATGAGCAATAATTGAGATTAAACATTCTCTAGGGAAGTAAGTAATTTATTTTGTAGTAAACTGATATTTGTTGATATTTTAACATTGCTTACATTATTTATATGTAGATTTGCTTCTGTGAACTGGAAAATATAATCTTTTATATCATAAAAGTAATTCAATGTTAAAAATTTAATAAAATATTAATTACATATGAAAAGGCTTATGTATCACAGAACACATATTCTATATTTTTATAAATTGTTCATGCTGAATAAATTGCTTTGCAAAGGAAATAGGAATACATTAGCACAAAATAAAAGCAACAGAAGTTGGCTGTTTTGTTTGGTGTGTTGGTAGGTATGATTAAAAATGTTGCACATGTGGGTGCATCTCCTGTACCTGAAGGCAGCAAAGCAGGATCATGGGTATCTATCCTTGTTTCTGGAAAGCGTCTGCTGGCTAAAAAGCATCCTGTACAATTCACCATATTGCTGCAGTACTTAGTTGTTTTATGTCTTGGTTTTTTTTCCTCTCCTGTTGGAGTGTTTGAGAACCTGCATTTGGGAAATTTTGGGCTTCCACAGTGCATTTTTTCAGTTCATCAGAACCTTAATCATAGAATCATAGAATAGTTAGGGTAGGAAGGGACCTTAAGATCATCTAGTTCCAACACCCCTGCCAGAAATTGGGACACCTCATACTAAACCATGTCACCCAATGCTTCATCCAACCTGGCCTTGAACACTGCCAGGGATGGAGCACTCACAACCTCGCTGGTCAACCCGTTCCAGCAACTCACCACCCTAACAGGAAAGAATTTCTTCCTTATATCCAATCTAAACCTCTCCTGTTTAAGTTTGAACCCATTACCCCTTGTCCTGTCACTACAGTCACCAATGAAGAGCCCCTCCCCAGCATCCCTATAGGCCCCTTTCAGATACTGGATGACTTCTATGAGGTCTCCACACAGCCTTCTCTTCTCCAGGCTGAACAGCCCCAACTTTCTCAGCCTGTCTTCGTATGGGAGATGCTCCAGTCCCACGATCATCCTCGTGGCCCTCCTCTGGACTTGTTCCAACAGCTCCATGTCCTTTTTATGTTGAGGACACCACAACTGCACACAATGCTCCAAGTGAGGTCTCACGAGAGCAGAGTAGAGGGGCACGATCACCTCATTTGACCTACTGGTCATGCTTCTTTTGATGCAGCCCAGGATACGATTGGCTTTCTGGGCTGCAAGCACACACTGAAGCCGGCTCATGTTCATGTTCTCATTGACCACCACCCCCAAGTCCTTCTCTGCAGGGC
This sequence comes from Agapornis roseicollis, assembly GCA_002631895.1. Taxonomy (NCBI): domain Eukaryota; kingdom Metazoa; phylum Chordata; class Aves; order Psittaciformes; family Psittacidae; genus Agapornis; species Agapornis roseicollis. The sequence continues at coordinate 30,125 of NDXB01011885.1, forward strand.
TGCTCTGAATTATCTCTCTGCCCAACCTGTAGCTGTGCCTGGGATTGCTCCAACCCAGGTGTAGGACCTTGCACTTGGCATGGTTAAACTTCATGAGGTTGGCATCAGCCCACCTCACAAGTGTGTCAAGGTCCCTCTGGATGGCATTCCTTCCCTCCAGCGTATCCACCCAACCACACAGCTTGGTGTCATTGGCAAACTTGCTGAGGGCGCACTCAATCCCACTGTCAATGTCAGCGACAAGGATGTTGAACAGGACTGGTCCCAACACCCATCCCTGAGAGACACCACTCGGCACTGGCCTCCAGCCGGACACTAAGCCATTGACCACAATTCTTTGTGTGCGGCCATCCAACCAGTTCTTTATCCACTGAGTGGTCCATCTATCAAATTGATGTCTCTCCAATGTAGAGACAAGGATGTCATGTGGGACAGTGTCGAACGCTTTGCACAAGTCCAGGTAGATGACGTCAACTGCTCTACCCCTTAATGATTCAAGCAATATTATAATTGGACAAAGAGTTGGATTAATCTTATGACAATTAATTTAAGAGTTTAATTCTTGTCAGGCAAAGGACAAACTCAACTGACATTGGGGAGAATGGTTAAATGGTGCTGGGGAAAATGTTGTTTCATTGGCAATACCAATATTCTCTATTAGCAACAGATTTCATTGCAAGACATCAGCACACGATTATTTCTGGATTGGACATTAATTTCTATGTTGAGTCTTGGCCTCAATATTTTATGTGCTGTACCAAATGAAAGAAGGAATTGGTTGCTTAGGGATACTCTCCTGGTAGTAAATGCAGTACATCTGAAAGTTGCTTGAATAACATGCATGCTCTCTCAGGCAGAAAAACCTATATGACTCAGTTGAGCAAAGTCATATCTTTTAACTTGGCGTTGCTTTTGGTCACGATTATTTATTCTGAGGCAAATACTCTTACCTCATGCACTCTAACCTTTGCAAAGCTCATTTTGTTACATGCTCATAGCCTCTTCTATAGGAATGGTAGTTCTCCTTCTAATGCGCTCCATGGCTTTATAAATGGCAAGGTCACATCTTTGCAGGATCTGTGACAAAGATGAAAGTTCTCTTCTAACCTCTTTCCTGAGAGCTAAATCCACCATAAAGCCAGGGCTTTCAAAATTTTTCTAAGCTGACAAATGTTGAGCACTCAGATAAAGACCATACTTTATTTCACTGCAGCAACCGCAAAAAGGCATATGTATTTAATTCACAGATGCTGCATACATTTGATACTGTCCTGCAACTCCCATGACTTTTCTACAGCCACTGGAAAACTGAGCTAATTTGGGTAGGTTTTATTCTTCTTACACAAGCTACATGTTTCTGTGGAATGGTTGTTGAGTGGTTAATAATTAATACTGTGTGCTTTTCCTCTCTCAAAGCTCATGTTTTTTGCAATAACCTTGAGTGCCTTAGGTTATCAACTGTCAAAGTTTATGCACACAGAGCAATTGTAAAACTTATGGGATGAGGACTGAATATTTGGGCTGTAGCTAACTACATTTTAATAATGTTATCCACCAGGTGATACAATAATATGCATATTCAGCATGTGTAGCTCTTAGTCTGTGTTCATTCTCCATGCTTCCCCTTATCTTTCTAAGTGCCCTTATGTCAAAGAGCCTGTCTGGTCTGTGCAGTGGTACATACGCTTAAATTCAGTATTGTGGAATAATTTTCTTAGTATTTCTTTGTACGTTTGATGGTAAAATTCTAGTGCACTACTTAGTTATGATCCAGGATGATTCTTACTTAGTTGTCTCTCAAAACTGCTGGTATATTTCATCTGTACTTTCTCCTTGTCTCTCTGAGCATCCAAACTAGTGATGAGTTCCACTCTTAAAAATATGTTGTCATCTGGCAACACAAACACAAAAAATAACATGAACTATATAGAGTATCATGGGTTTCAGGAGAGTGCTGTTACGCAAACTATGTTCAGAGCAGCTGAGATGCAAACACTATATGCCTTTTTTAGAGCTGTTCAGCTTCAGCATGGCTACAACAACACTGAGTCACTGCAGATGGAAATAAATTCTTTCATGCTAACATATGTTCTCATGAACATATTAAATTAATATATATCTCTGAGTCAAGATGTTCAGATATTTTCTCACAGGAATGCTATTGGGATTCTATGTGCTTGTCATAACATTGATCCAGGCAGCCTGCTCCAATGGATTTGTTAAACAGGTTTTTACATCAGCATATAAAATTGGGAATTTATGGCTTGCCATAAGGCATGCAAAGTGAGATTTCAACTCCCTGTGGTGCACAGCACATCACATATCAGGAATGTCACTATTCGTTGTAGCATCTATTACTCCAACCTGCTGCTAAAATGCAATTCTATGCTGTGCTTCGTGTATTTCAGGGGCTAGGATAAGACAGAAAGATGGATAAATTGCTCTGGGGTGATGGCACAGAGGTGGTAAAGCCTAGCATTCTCCAAAACTTTTTGTAACTTTATTTCTGGACATGACCTTTTCCAAAACTGCTTTTGATAACCCCAGTTGTTCAAACATCCTCAAACAGAACAATTGAAGACGTGAAAAGTCAAAGCACACTTAACACATTAGGAAAACTAAAAACATGGAACTTAAAAAATGTAACAAATACATGATTATCGTCTGAAATGAACTTTTCTTTCACACCAGTGAGCTCTTCTGCAAGCTTCATTTGTATATAGCACCTGATGCTAATTGTTGCTAGGAGTTCCATTTCGGCTTTCCTCTAGTGCCTCTCTGCTGAAGGGCCCATTTCAGTTCTGAAGAGTGATTTTTGTCCCCTGGGCAGCCAGCAGCATTTGCTTAGTGAGTCCTTGCAGGGTTTCAGAAGCTTCTGCCAAAACTGTGCAATTTCTTTTCATCCATTCGTGATCCCTAATCCCAGTGTTCTCAGTGACGGTAGCAGTTATCACACTGAGTATGGTTGTGCTTTAATTTTCATATAAAAATACCCAAGCTTATACTTTTAAAACCAATGATTTGCTTCATAGCCACTAATGCTACACAAGCTTTCAACACAACAGCCACTGCTCCAGGTAGATCATAGTCAAAGTGAATCTTTTGTTCTCTTCAGAGAGCTGGATAATCTAGAGATGGTGATACTTCAGGGTTGACAGGCATAAACTTACTTGTGCAGATTTTAATTACATGTGATCTGTGTTTCTCTGTGAGTCAAGGCACTAAATCCATCTTCACATGTATCCAATGAGCCCTTGAGTTGACTTCTGTTTTGCTGGATGAATTTTAGCCTTTTTAAATTTTCATTTCATGCACCAATGTACAAATTTCCTATCACCTTCTTGCTAGAGTAATGCATGTGTTGTGCTAGGGACCTGGATATGAAGGTGGGGTAAAAATAAGCTTGTTTTTCATTTGCAGAGCTTTGGAGATGAACAGTGAACTGAAAAGCTTCAACGTCATACACTTCTCATGTAAATAGTGACCACACACAAACAGTTGTCTGCTGGCTACTTGATACATGAGATGAGGACAAATCACAGAATCATAGAATAGTTAGGGTTGGAAGGGACCTTAAGAGCACCTAGTTCCAACCCCCCTGCCATAAGCAGGGACACCTCACACTAAACCGTGCCACCCAATGCTTCATCCAACCTGGCCTTGAACATGGCCAGGGATGTTAATACCATTTACTACACTGGCAGTTGACAGGTCTTGTGCCTTTTACAACCATCATTTTCCTTGGAACTACTTATCAACAGAAGATAACAGGGATGCCAGTATATATAGTATACTGTATATACTTTTACAGTCAGATTTCTAAAGGAAACTGCCACTTAGCCCCTCTCTCACCCCATCCCATCTCAAGATTTCAATCTCCAATCCTTTCATGTGGTTCAGTGTAGCTGTGGAATGAGGTGGTGGATATCTATAGGGGAGCTGGTTGGGTGCTGTATGAGCATCATTTTGCCTTTGCTTCTCTCTGACCCTTTTTAGGGTCTTGTAATAACAGAAACTTGCTTTCTTTCAATATGCACATACCCTCACTTTTGCACTGGCAACTCATCTGTGCTGGAAGAGGACAGAGCTTGAATTGAATGAGGGCTTGATTTTGTACCACCCTCTTAGGTGAGTGAGGGTCAGTGATTACAACAAGCTGGCTTCCTTCAGCTGATAGGCACTCCTATCTAAGTGTTAGTAGCCATTCTGCTGAGCAGAAACAGCAGGATCTACCCACACTCCAGGCTGGGAATGCATTTTCCCCTGTTATATTTATTATTCCAACTGCACTCATGAAAGAAGCACAAGGAATTTTAGTTTTGCTTTCTGAAATTTGAGTCCAGCCTCCAACATTAATAAAAAATATAGATTAAAATAAAAAAAAAAGGAAAAAAAAAAAAGGAAAAATAAATATCAATTCC